>ML107309.1:62019-118793 GCA_003697995.1 Taxidea taxus jeffersonii
AAACCAGAGCCTTCAGACTCAGCTGAGTCATGTTTCTAGAGATGGGTGGTAAAAGCCACACACTGCGCTCCTTCCCGGTCCCTTTCCTCCTGGCCACACCAATCACCTTTTGAAGCCAAGAGAAGAAGGAGGAGATAATAGCTAACCAGATCCACCAACCCAAATTCCCATGCGGTTCTCAGTCTAAAAGGGGCTACTTTCTGAGAGCTCCCAACCGTGGGCCCTCATGCTCCAAGGTGCTAGGGACAAAGATAGTCCTAGGAAACCCACCACCTCTGTGCAACACACACATACTCAGATACTCAGTCATTAGTTATGAACTGGATACAAGTTAGGTGTCTGTTCTACCTGTCCAGACTTTACTGCAGCCTCATGTGTCTCTCCCAGTACTGAGCTGCCATCCCCGTCTCCTCACTGCTTCGCCTCACTCACCCACTCCGGGCTCCTCCCTGCTCAGTAATCCTCAGGACTCTGTGCCTTCAAGCACCAGCCAAATGTCCTCCAGAGCATTCCCAACACTATTCGATAGGCATCCAAGGGAGAGGGGGCATCATTTCCTCTGTGACCTGGGGGCAGCTGACCTTAGTGTCAATTGACTTGATCAAATCAACATATGGTCAATAAAAATTGTATTTATCTTCAAATATTTATTGAATAGCCATGAATGACTAAAGAGTTTCCTAAAGGATTAAGCCCAGAATGAAAGAATGTTTGGGAATGGGAAGAAACAACAAGTGATGTTTCTAAATCTGCCTCTTCAGAGCAGGAAGATGTGAGGAGAGAGGTCACTGATGGGGAAGTAAGGAGACGTCACAGATAAGAGAGAAGGCACAACTGCTAAACCATCATTGCATGCCGGGACAGGCTAGCACAGACCTCAGGGAGGAGAAGTCACTAAGATGTGAACAAGCACAGTCCGCCAGGCCCAGGGACTTCCCCCTGGTAGACTGACAGCTCCTGCAGCCTGGTTCTCAGAGTCCCTGTCCTTAGTCTCTGGGAAATCATTCAAGTTATTGAGATTCCACAAGCCCAGAAAAGGACAGATGTCCCCATTTTCAAATTGATGAATATAATATGTTCTAAAAACTGTAGACAAGAAGTCTTGATGTTGCTCTTTGGCAAAATTAAAGAATGGATTATCACACAGAGGGTGTGTGAACTTAGAAATAGTGAGCATTAGAAACCACAGCATTTGGGGCACCTGGGTGGCTCAGTGGGTTAAGACCTCTGCCTTTGGCTCAGGTCATGATCCCGGGGTCCTGGGATCGAGCCCCACATTGGGCTCTCTGCTCAGTGGGGAGCCTGCTTTCCCCTTTCTCTCTGCCTGCCTCTTTGCCAACTTGTGACGGTAGGAAGGAAGGAACCGAAGAAGGAATGAAGGAAAGAAGGAAGGAAGCAAAGGAAGAAAAAAGAAACCGCAGCGTTTTCTCTAATAGCAGGGTAGACCTTATGAAATCAGAAGATCAAGGGCATTGCAAAGATGGAGGCTCCACATTCCCCAGGGCATGTGGATGTAGTGAGCTGACACCCTCTGCTTCTCTGAGCAGCTGCGGCATCAGCGTGCATTCCTGTTGCCTTAGTTCTGCTCGTCAGGATAGAAGAACCTGGGCTCCTTGTCCTGCCAGCCTCTGCCCCCACAGTGTAAGTAGTCCTGTGTTCTGCTCCTCAGAGCGCTCCCAGGAGATGGAAGGCCTGAGGGAGGCCCTGCTGTCCTTGCGATCCTGACTTCAAGAGCTGGAGATGGAGCTGGAGCACCAAAAGAGGGAATGGCAGCAGCTTCTGGAAGACTTGAAGGAGAAGCCACAGGAGATCTTGCATTTCCAGGAGGAACACCTGTCCCGCCAAGAGAAAGACTCCAGGTAAGGGGGAGCCCAATAAGAAGGAAGGGGCCCTGTTTTCAGATTTAACGGGATATTGGCAAGACAGGTATTGGAGGCTTTTGGAGCGCTCAGTTCCCCCCGCTATTCCTGATTTATGGATGAATTCGAGCAGAAGGAAGGACGTCTCTGAGAATGCCTTTTCACTCCAAAGTTGGGGGAGCAAAACCCTATTTTAGAAAGCTTCCGCATATCAGGGGCGCCTGGGTGGCTCAGTCGTTAAGTGTCCAGCTGTTGATTTTGGCTCATGTCATGATCTCGGGGTCAAGAGAATGAGCCCTGCACTGGGTTTGGTGCTCAGCTTGGAGTCTGCTTGGAACTCTTTCCCTCCTCCTCTCCCTCCTCCTCTGTCCCTCCTACCATTTGCAGGCAAGTAATCTCTGTCTCTCTCAGATCAATCTTTAAAATAAAGGGCGGGAGGGGAGGGTTCAAGCATATCAAATCCTGGAGAAAAAAATGTTCTCATCCTTCCCATTAGTTTAAGGATATTGGTCTCACTGTAATGTAGGAAGCATCCCCACCAGCCGTCATGCGCGTCCCCCCCGACATAAACCCTATGATTGCCTGTCACCAAAAATAGAGCACCATAGGGGCAGGGAGAATACAGAGCTTGCGTGTCTGCTCCCAACTAATGTAGCTAATGGCATGACATCAAGCAAAGTTACTTCACCTCTCAGAGCCTCTGTTTCAACATCTGTAAAGTAAAAGTAATGGTCTTCATGACCTCTGGGTTGACATCCAGGGCTAAAGCCCCATGATGTGAAGCCTGGCTGACAGCAGCTGGTTTGGAGGGGCCGAGGGGCACCAGGCGCTCAGCAGGCCCTTGCCTCCCCCATGGAGGCTGCAGCACAAGCTCGCCCTCCTGCAGCAGCAGTGTGAGGAGAAACAGCAGCTCTTCCAGTCCCTCCAGTCGGAGCTACAGATCTACGAGGTGCTTTATGGAAATTCCGAAGAAGGGCTGAAAGGTATGTGTTCTCCCTCCTCCCCTCCCCCGTGAGCTCCCTGCCCTTGTTTAGGATTCTGAAGAAGTCCTTACCCTGGGAGTTTTAGAGCTCTGGAAACAGAAGCAAAGTTCTGCCTCAGCCAGGTCTGGGGCTCCCAGTAAGAACAAAGTGTTTCTCTCATGCGCAAAGCCCAGAGGTTGGTGACATGAGCAAGACCCAGCCGAGACATCCTTAAAAGTAGTTTGACAAGAGTCTAACTCTGCCTGCCTAGGTGGCCAGAGAAAAGCTGAGCAAAGTCCAGGTTATATAGTGACTTAAAAAAAAAATTCAAAGAACTGTCCTGATGGCACCATCATGTGAGAAGCTCTTGAATATTGTGAGTTATACATATTGCTTCCATGCAGCCAGTACGGCAGGTGCCCTGATCCTACCCTGACACATTCCCCAGGGAGAAAGGTAAAAGATGAACAACGTTTATAGAAATACCTCTGTTAGGATCTAAATTCCAAGCCTGGATTTAAATTTTAAACTGTTTTATTGAGGACTTTTTGCCACCTGCTTAAAATACTGATCTAATGTTGGAGAATCTTCTTCTATTTCCCCATTGTTGTTCAAATGGGGGAGGGTATTGTAAACATCAAGTTAATAACTCCAACCGGGCTGGAACAGAGTACTGATGTCAATATGATGAAATTTAGAAAAGATTGGGGCACCTGGGTGGCTCAGTGGGTGAAGCCTCTGCCTTTGGCTCAAGTCATGATCTCAGGGTCCTGGGATCGAGCCCACATCTCTGCTCAGCGGAGAGCCTGCTTCCCCCTCTCTCTCTGCCTGCCTATCTGCCTACTTGTGATCTCTGTCAAATAAATCAATAAAATCTTTAAGAAAAATAAAAATAAAATAATTTTAGAAAAGATAAGAAAGAAAAAGAAACCCTGAGCTTGATTAAAAATATCAGTGGTAGAGGTACAGGATCAGGAGGCCTGGCTCTCTAGCCATTCGTGGATTGAGAATGGGGAGTTACTTAGAAACCCACTGGGGAGGAGAAGGGAGTTGAGGGAAATTGGAAGGGTATATGAACCATGAGAGACTATGGACTCTGAAAAACAATCTGAGGGTTTTGAAGGGACGGGAGGGGTGGGAGGTTGGGGGAGCCAGGTGGTGGGTGTTATGGAGGGCAGGTATCGCATGGAGCACTGGGTGTGGTGCATAAACAATGAATTCTGTTACACTGAAAAGAAATTAAATTAAAAAAAGAAAGAAAGAAAGAAAGAAACCCGCTGGGACAAGGAACTTGTAGGCAAAGGTTGCTACAAAAAAAAAACAATTCAACCTAAGACCACAGTAGGATGAGAGACCATGTCAGAAATATTGTTAGAGTGTGGGACACCCTCTTGTGAAAGGCACTTTGGCAAACTAGGGAGCAAAGTGAAGACAGGAGCCACCATGCCGGGTGACCAGAAATCTTGAACTGTCAGAGAAACTAAACAATTTTAGGCCTGGACAAGATCACAAGGAGATGAGAACTGGTTTTAAATATTTGAAGAACCATCAGGTGAAAAAGAGCTGGTGTGTTTGGCAACCCTTTAGAGGTCTGAATAAGGGTCATCAAAGGATAAAGGGCAGTAGAATTTGGACTTACATAAATCTTATGCCTTCTTGACCACTAGAGCTTTCGGTGATAGAATTGCTAATTTGTGAAGGAACAAGCCTCCCATCCAAGCCCCTTTAAATAGAAAGGGATGACTTGTCAAGGATCCCATAGAAACAACTCTTGCTTTGGATGGCATGTTGGCTGTCTAAGCCTTTCAATTCTAATTTATTTTTTTGATTATCTATTTAAAAATTCCTTAAGCAATACAGAATTTTCAATATTCAGCCAAATTTGAATTTTCATAAAACCTGATTGGATTTCCTAACTTGCTGATGAGAAGGTGAACCAGAACTTGAAGAAGTATCAGGGGCACCACAGGCTGAGAGAATAGCTTCTGTGCACTCCTGGGAGCATCGGGTCCAGCCTTCCCCGTGGGAGAGCTTTGTATGAGGGAGTGTGAGAAGTCAGGTCAGTTGAGATGGCTGCTGGTATATAGAGGACCTATGAAGTGGGATGGAAGTTTACATTCTGCAGAGTGGGCCATGGAAAATGAGTACATTTTCCCCAGCAAAACAGGTACTTGATGGGAACAGAACTCTCAGACTAGTGGGACACACTGGAGTTGGGAGACACTCAAATCAGGGAAACCCACTGAATGGGTATGGTTATGGGGTAGTTACATGAGGAGAGTCTGATCTAAGGTGCCATTGGGAAGATAAAGAGGAGTGGATAGAAGACAACATTTTTAAAAGGAAGCAAAACATTTCTAGGATTTGGATATAGGGAAAGAAAGATAGGAAGGAGCTTCATGGAGGTTTGCGTTTCGTAGATACTAACCACAGACTGTAGGTGCCCCGTAAGGACTTCTCAGGGGGAGTTGCCCCCCACCTCATGACTTCTGGCCTCCTTATAAGACGCTATAGCAATATTTGGGTACTATGGTGATTATAAAAACATAATGCAAATGAATAAAAGTAGAAAATATGGGATGTTTCCAGAAAATTTCTCATAGTAAGTTCCTATCCCTTATAAATTGTAGTAACAACTTGGAGAAGCCTTTCTATACCAACTTCTTGGGAGAAGTTTTTTGTTTGTAAATTCAGTATTTTTTTTCCTTTCAATTTTGTTTTTATATGACAGAGGGGGGAAAAAATCCCTTCATCCTGACTACATCCTCTTTCATGCCTTTCTCCCTTATAGTTGTTTTAGGAGTTATTTCAAAGCTCCTACCCTGAAGCCCCATAGTTTCTTATCCTTAATTCTGTAATCCCATGAGGACCATGAATTCTTGTGATAGCTCTTTCATATACTCATTTGGTCACAAAACCTGTCTGAACTGACCAAAACGGTTTCACAGACTTAACCCCACTCAGTGGTAATGTTCACCCAGTTCGTCACAGAAATATGAATGTATTTGCCTAAAGGCCTGTGACCCAGAGGCAGCCTGGTGTATGGGCTACGTGAGAGATGGTGTATGGATCCTATGGCCTTCCTAAACACCAAAACAAATTCTACTTTTTGAAATATATTTGGCTTCAAGCTTTCAGATAAGGTATGTGGTTTTGTAGAATATTTCTCAGCTGTCTTCATTCCTAGTACAAAGAAACAGACTGTGGTAGCAAATAGAGATTAAAAAAAAAAAAAAACATGGCAAAGTGGAATGGTTCGGTGAGTTGTGACCCCCGGCCTCTAGCAGAGACTCCCGCTCCTCCATGCTGCCAAAGGCCTGCTGCCTCCTCTCCTCTCCCTGGTGACCTCCTCCTCCTCTCCTCGGTGACTCCTGAGCACAGAGGCATCCGCTTTCCTCCTCCCACATCCCCTGGCCTTCTCTAGCCCAGTGCTGACCCTCCCATCTCTGAAGACCCTGCTCTCTGGCCTGTAGGACTAGGGTGACTGTGGAAGTCAAATAATAGGCTTTGACCCACCTGCTCACGGAAGGCTCTCCAGATGCAGGTGGGTCACCTGAGCCTTGGGGCAGTTCCGGTGTGTGGTATCTCAGTGAGTGCTGAGACCCACACAGGAAAATGAAGCAGTTCTGTCCCAAATGCATTGCCTGGGCCCTGAGAGGACAGAAGGGTGCCAAGCACAAAGGAATGCCCCGGAGGAGTGTTCTGACAAATGCTTGGAAAAGCTTGGATCTGAGCCACCAGACCTCTTCTCTCTCTTCTTTCAGCTCCCACCTGGGATGCCTGTCTCCAGGTCCCTTTGAGCAGTGACCTGGGCCACCTGGTGGCAGAGATCTGAACTTTGCGAGGGCAGCTGGAGCAAAGCATCCAGGTGAATAGCTGTCTGTGGTTGCAGGGGGAGCAAAGCCAGCCTCAGCCCCTCCTCTGCCCACCAGGAGGACTCTGGAAACAAGCAACCACTCCTCCAAGGTAGGAAGGGCAGGGGGACCAGGAAGCTCATGGCCAGTGGGGCGGTGGCCAGGATGTCTGTGGTGGAAGGGATCTTCCCTCTTCCACACTCCTTGGGATCCAGGTGAAATCAGAGGCGTTTCAATCTCCAGCCTTGGGTGAGAGGGTGGGATTGAGAGTCCCAGCTGGCTTGGGCCCCAGATTCTGAGTTTGCAGGTACAGGTTGCTTGCCTTGGGCAAGGTATTTGAAGTCCCCAGGTACTGAAGCCTTACTTTCCTCATCTTCAGGGTGAGGACAATAATCATATGTATGTTGTATGGTAATTAAGCCTTAAATGCAATAATTTACAAGTGCCTGGCACAGTAAGGATTACCCAACAGTTAATAGCTTGTGAGTTAATATCTATTGCTTGTATTTGTGGAGGGCTTTAAAATTTACCACAGGTTTTCAAACAATTTTCTAAACTGTTTCATCTGAGGTAAGGGAGGTTTTACTTTCGTATTTCAATGTGGGAAAACTTTGGGATTGAGACATTAACCAGCTAAGACCTGACCCAGGATTCCAACTGGATGTTTTTATTTACAGCCGCTGGCCTTCCTCCTCACGTCCTTCCTCCTCACCAGCCTCTGTCTCAGTATTGCTTGCCTTCCAGATTCCCATTCCCTGATTTGAGGGGAGCTCAGCTGAGTGGAAACCAGGCAATGCTGGTTGTGAAAAGCAGGGGGATGATAGCCTCCTTTATTCCCAGTGGCTGTCATCCCCTCCAGGTTTGCCCTTCCAGATACTGCCTTGCCTGCTCTCTCCCTCTCTTCTCAATGTCCTTCATCCAGCCCCCTTCACCTAACTTCAGTCTGAATGTTAATACTGTCCCCCCTCCATCTTGACACACTCATTTCAACTTATTCTTTTCTTTTTATAATTAACCATCTTCTCTCACCTCCAGGACCTTATTTTCAATTTTATTTCAGGAGGAACCATTTCTGCTCAGGATTCTCTAAAGATGAGCTTTCAGACATGTTCCTGCCTGCTCTTCCTGGGGCATGTTAATTCTTAGCTTTTCCCTCTGGTCCTGCTAGATTTTCACTAATTAGGCACTGACCTCACTTGTCAAATGAAGGTGACACTTCCAAGATCCTGTGTTGTGGCCATTAGATGAGAAAGTGTCACATGGACTATGTCTCATAGTAACTGCTCAGCCACAATAGGTGAATGCCTGGCTCCCCCTAGGGAGCTGTGATGGTTGTACTGTTCAGTTATGACTCTGTTCCGTCCTCCTGGCCAGCTTTCCTCCATCACTGCGTCCCCATGACCCCAGCCAGGACTCAGCCCCAGTGACTCTGACACTGTGCCAGGTTCTTACACCACAGGGACCTGAGCTGGAGAGCTGGTTCTAGGCCACCTCCTGAGCAGGATTTCCTGCCTTCTCTGATATTTTCCAATTCTTCCACTGTAGGACTGCTGCCTGGTCTCCAGGAGGGCGTCTCTAACCTGCCATACCTTCTGTCTCTACTCTTCTCATCCTGCTACATTTTCCCCATCACTAACTCATCAGAATGGTGATTGAAATGCTAGTTTAATTGCCCACAAGTTCATTCATCCTTTGATTCAGTATTTTTGACACATATACTACACATATCTCATGTGGAAATATTGGGGTTCAGAGCTCAAGAAAGAATTCTTGAGACATTTTCAGTGCAAAAAGGTGTTTTTACAATAGCACAGGGACAGGACCAGTATGCAGAAAGAGCGGCGCTGGGGTTATGAGGAGCCATTGATTGTACACTTTGGAATTGGGGAAGCTACAGACAAAGGGAAGTTTCCAAAAGGACTTTAATATGCTAAAGAAGACTCACGGGATCCTGGAGGCTTGGCTTTTGTCAAGTTAAGGCTGATTTTCCCTCTGGTAGGTCATTACGATTAAGACAGTTGGGGTTCCTGAAATGTCTTATTCTGCCTGCCTCAAGTGTTTGTCAATGGACTGCAGGTTATAAGGAAATTTAACTTTATCTACATTTCCTTTCGCCTTTGTTCTCCGCATCATAGGTTCAGTTACAAGGCATTGTATTAAAAATTGCACACGTAATTATATTCAAAATGCAGGCCAGAAAAATGCACCTAATAATCTTTCAAACCAGAAGTTGCTTCTCATGGAGCTCGCTTCCATTAAAGGGACATGTTCTTGTTCCAAACTAAGGGATTTGTTTGCTGTTGCTTACCATCACGGTTGGGGTGTAATGAGGACAAGCCTGCTGCCTTAGGTCTCTGCTGGTGACGACTAGGCTGTGCGTGGGTTTGGTTAGTGGTGGTTCCAGGATTCCCGAAATTTGTTGTTGTCTTTACGCCCTAGACTCCATTGCTTCCCCTCCAGTCCGAGATGTTGGCATGAATTCTCCAGCGCTCACATTCCCTAGCCTTTCTGCTGCTGCTCCTGGCTCAGAGATCACCATTTTCAAGAGGACAAATGGTAAATATGGCAACGGAAGGATTCAGGGATTGAGGATGGAAAATTACCAATACAAGTAGCCTCTGGTTATTAATGGGCACATTATCTGATTGAAGAGATTTTTCTCCTCGGGTCCCAAAGTCTTTTAGCCCTATTTATTGCACCTTCTGTGGCCACCTATTTTGCCATTATTCTTCCTCCTGTGGTTTTCCTATTGCTCTGTTGTGCTTCACTGCACAGTGATCTCTCCATCCTTGAAAGTGCTCTCTGTGTCCAGCTTAATTTCTGTGTCTGTGTCTTCTTTTTTAAAATGTTTTTTTAATTTAATTTTATTTATTTATTTTATTTTTTTATTTTTTCAGTGTTCCAAGATTCATTGCTTGTGCACCACACCCAGTGCTCCATGCAATATGTGCTCATCTTAATACCCACCACCAGGCCCTCCCAACCTCTCACCCCCCTCCCTTCCAGAACCCTTAGTTTGTCTGTGTCTTCTTAACTGGAAATTTAAAATCTTTTATTAAAATGATATTTGTCCTGGATATTTCATTTGTCAATAAGAATAAAATTTTGCCTCTTGGCAATTTGATCATTATGAGATGATGTAAGAAAGATCATAAAAACATAGAACTCAGAAATCTATGGACTTCACACCTCATTTGTACTTTTTCCAGAGTGCCTTTCCTATTCCTGGCCTCTTTCACTCCTTGATGTCTATTTTAGAATGAAGTGGATAGAGGATATGCTTATCACTGTGGATTCTATGTTGCTCTGGTCTTGTTTTTCAGAGCTGGATTTGGATGCTTCTCCAGTGATGAAGAATCCTCCCAAGCTGGAGGGAGAAGCTCCTCATGGCTCCTTTGCCAATAAGCATGGCCACCATGTCATTGGCCACACTGATAATTATAGTGCCCTAAGACAGCAGATGGGGGAGGACAAACTGCTGGTCAAAAAGATAGCAGCTCTTATGAGATCAGCCTGCACCTTCCCTGGCCTTGAAACTCAGGGCACAGAGGTAATCACACTGTAGGTCTTAAGTGCTCCTTTTCCTTGTGCCCTTTCTCCTTCTGATCTTAGCTCCTTCTCCCACTGCATATCTCCCATAGCTGAGTCTACATCTTCTGCTTACATCCAGCTGGGCCTTTCTTCTCCATCTCTCGTTTTCACTATATGTTTCCTCTCAGAAACACTGAAGAGCTAGAGGAGAATTGTCATCCTCATCTGTAGGGGATTTGCTAAGTGTTGGCTTACATGTCGTGCTCTACTGAGCACCCTTTGCTCACTTATTATCTGGTCCATTCACCCTGGCACATGGTCATCCGTGGGCAGAGTAAAATCACTTAATCGGGTGGCTGGAAATTGAGGATTTGCATCTGCATGGACCACATGTTGTGGAAGGGGTGAAGCCTGGCTGCCATGGTATTTCTCTGGACAGGCCGAGCAGGGGAGGAAAGTGGGCAGCGCACCTTCTCAAAGCACTTCCCTGTTCAGAGACCAGGTACCAGCTGCTGTGCTGTTTGAGGCACTGGAGGTGCATGAATGTGCAGGGACAGCCCTGTCCGCAAAAGCCTCCACCCCAGAGAGAAGGCCACATATCCAAGTAATAAGGACAACTGGGGGTCTGGCTCAGTGTCAGAAGCCATCCTCTGAGTCAGGAGGGTGCAAACACAGAAGCGGTCCTTGGGCCAGGCAAGGAAAGTCACAAGGTCCTAGAGGAACCACTGGCGAGATACACAGCTTCTCTGGGTGGTGGGGAATAGCATTCCAGATAAAGGGAATGGCATCACAGTCCTTGGAGCTACAAATGGTTTAGCCCCGTTGAAGCAGAAGGTATGATTTAGAGATACACATGGGGGTGCCAAAGCAAAAATCAGGGACCTTAGACCCGAGAACATGGAGCAGGACTAGCAGCTTCCAGAGAGTATGAGAGAAGCCAGGATCTAGTGATTCTTACAAGTTGGAGGTCACTGCTGAAGTGGAGATCCAGGGATTCCAGGTTTAAAAAACCATTTTTAAACAGGTTCAAGCACAGGTTCAAGCAGGCCCATGCCTGTGCCTCACTCATGAGGGAAACCTGAGCCCTGTGCTGGGGGAGCCAGAGCAGGGGGAAGAGAATGATCTCTCAGTCTTGGTGCCCAGGGCTATCTCCCACTTCTCCCAGGTGCCAGGCAGCAAAGGCATCCGTGATCTTGGGAGCAGTGCCCACGCCCTGCAGCACATGCTGGAAGAGTCGGCCTCCCTCCTCACCATGTTCTGGTGAGAGGCCCTGCCCAGCTCCCCCAGCCTTGCCCTTTCTGACAGCACAGTGAGTGGCAACCTCCTTCATTGCTTCTGCCCCAAATGCCATTCTGCCTCCTCAGTTCCCAAGTCCTAAAGGTCAGGAGCTGGACAGTTGAGTTGGGACAGGGGACCCTTAGGGGAGTGTCCCCGGGGGAAGACCTGTCATTCATGGTGGCGGCTGGCAGGGCAGCCTTCTCTTCTCCTCCCTTCTCCTTCTCCTCCCTTCTCCTCCCACCACCAGCAAAGAGGGAAGGACGGAATATGGAGAGGGCAGACATGTGAGTGTTTGGGTCCTTTCACTTTCTGAACTTAGCTGAGCTGAAAAATGTAGGGACCAGTGAATTGTCGACACCTCCTTTCCCCACACCGACCCCACAGAATGTCACCATGAGATGAGCAGCTTCCTGGAGCCGCCCACTGCATCCCACACAGCTTTCCTCCACATCTGTGGGCCAGGCCTGGAATAGTCAGCCGCCCCACCACCAGGCGCTCTCAGATATGAGGCCTGGACTCTGGGAGGGGGGAGGGTGGACAGGAAATTTTCTCCATCTCCCCCCACCAGCCCCACCTAGGAGCCTGAGGGCAGATTAAAGCACTAACACCTTATGGGCCCCAACTATGCCTGTTCTGAGGCAGAGGATATTCTGCCATCTTGAAGTTGTTCCAAAGATTTACAGAATCACACACTGGCTCCCAGGCAAAACACTCCCAGCTAGCAAGTCTTATCGGTGAGGCCCGGGTACTAGAACCAATGTCAGCACTGAGTGTGCGTTCTTGGTCCACCGCTGGGAGTTCTGGCACTGCCCGGGAATCGGGGCCTCTACAGCCACAGGAGTGCAGGCCCGTGTCCATCTGCGTGGGGGCTCCCGGGGTCTCAGTGTGCTGACCTAATGGCCTTGGTCTAAGCTGGCCTTAGCTGGAGCCTTCTAGTGGCTCACCTGGAGGGACTCCAGTCCAGAAATCATTGAGAGGATTGTAGAATCCTGCTTTTGATTTTCAAGAGCCACAAAGCGTGCGGTGCTTGAGGCCTTCTGACCTGTGGCAGAGAGCCTGTTTCCCTTCCCCAGGGACAGTCCATGCAAAGGGAACTTCTGGAACTGAGAACCAGGCTGTCCAAACAGGAGAGTGTCCTGCAGAGGACAGCAGGGTGTCTGAAGACCGCCAACCAGCAAAAGGAGAGCATGGAGCAGTTCATCTTCAATCAGTGTGGGTGCCCCTGAGTCAGGGCATGAGAGAGGAAAGTAGGGGTAGGAGAACTTCCAGGATCCCCATTTGTGCTGCCGATGGACCCTGACCAGACAGACTGGGTGGAGTGGGGAGGAGGGCTGCAGACCAGTATGATGTCCCCAAACCTCCTGTGCCATGAGAATTGGGGATGCAGATGGAGGGGTGCATGGGGGCAGCAGGAGACCCTGATCTGAGCCGCCAGAAAAAACACCCTTTGGAATACACAACTGGGGCAAGTATGGCCCCAGATGGTCTCTTCTGGCTGTTGGGCTGTTTTGTTGTTTTAGTGACCAGGACACATGATGTTTTGAAGAATGCAAGGACTAATTTGGAGGTAAAGACACCACTGCACCTGCCAGAGCCACAGAACCCAGCCCAAATCCATCCTCACCTGTCTTCAGAATCTGCAGATGATCCCTGACCCACTCTGACCTTTTAGGAGATTTCCAGTCCATTCCTAGGACTCAGATCCTCAATAAATGTCCTTCTAGCTTCGCTCCCCATCACCTTTCCCACCACAGTCCCTTCCCTGCCATCTCATCTCCCTGTTACATTGTGACTCTCTTCTCTCCTCACCACACTTCCTCCCTCCTTTAGGCCAAGTCAGGAGTCTGAGGAAAGCAAGTGAGTTGATTCCCAAGACCAGAGGACATGGAGAGTATGCCTCTGAATTAGCCTCTAGGGAAGGGGCTCTGGGGCCAGCTCGAGCGTTTCCTGTAGCCCTTTTCACTTCATGAAAAAATAAACTGAGATGCCATCAAATTGGTTGATTCTGTTGGACACTCTATTGGCAGAGAATAGCCATTCAATCTTGATCTTTCTTTTTCCAAAGAAAACCATTGGGTCTTCTTGACCTAAAAGAGAATTTGATAATAAAAATGAAACTTGAAGGGAAACATTTTATGTATATGGCAGGTATCCTGTACATTTACTTGAAATACTAACCCAATCCCTAGCAAGTAAGCTGAAGTGTACCAAATGGCTTATAAATCAGAAACTAAACCTTTAGGGGTACCTGGGTGGCTCAGGCAGTTGAGCATCTGACTTGCTCTTGGCTCAGGTGTTGATCTCCTGGTTGTGGCTTCAAGCCCTGTGCTGAGCTCCACGCTAGGCAAGAAGATTCCTTAAAAAAGAATAGAGAAAGAAACTAAACCCTTCACTGGACGTTAAAGTTCTGCCACAAGCAATTGGACCTTTTCCTAGGAATGTTCCTTATGTACCCTGAGAGAATATTGATCTCATTGTGTGAAAATGAGTCGGGCCATGACTTCACCCTCCCCCCACCTTTTTTTTTCTAATTCCCTTTTGTTCTTCTCTGATGATTCCTTTCTTTCCTGAGCCTCTTTAGAAGAACACATAAAAGATGGCCTCTGTAAAGCCTTATTCCTGTCCCAGCAAAGGGAACCCAACAGCCCCACACACCCACTGGCTTCCCCATGTTTGGAAGTTTCCTCTGCACTTCCCAGAGACCAATGGAAAGGGCCTGAGGCCTGGGTTCCAATCCCAGGCTTGTCACTAACTGGCCCTGTGGCCTTGGCCCATCCATCTGTAAGAGGTGGCACTAGGGGGTGTTGGAGCTCCCTGCTAATGGGGCCCCTCCCTCTCCTCATTAAGTACATAGGACATGAACTGAATAGGGGACTTCTCTGCACAACGTCCTCTCCTTCCTACAATAGGCTGTTTCTTCATGGGCATGTTTCATACAAAGAGCTTTAGTTACCTGAAGGCCACAGAAGCCCTCATTTTGCTCCAAGTGAACTGGGGAATGGACTGGCCCATGAAAGGGAGTGTGGGATCTGAGCACCTCGTGTGCAGTGGCTCTGAGCAGGGCTATCACCCATCCGAGGCAATGGGGAAACTTCTCTCTCACCTGGTGGCACCAGGGGCTCCTCAGCTCCACACTCCCTCCTCTGGGCTCATCCTTCTGACAGGCTCTCACTGAGCTCCCAGCTCAGCCCCTGCCCAGTGCTCACTGCAGCTCAGGGAGCCACCAGCAGAGCATGATACCAGGTTCTCACCTTGTATTTCTGTCTCCAGGTGAAGACCCTAAGGGCTCTGCTGTGCACCCCAGTCTTGTGACCCTTGCCTTCCAGGAGACACGGAAGAAAAGGAGCCATCGGAGGTCCTTCAAACAGCAGGAAGACTGGGCCTGCCCCCCTTTGGTGCAGATCCCAATCTGCTGAGGAGACATGGAGCCCACTCCTCCACACCTGCCAGAGGGTCCCATCCTCCTCCCAGTGGAGGAGAATGAAGGGCAGACAGCCACTCCTGTGACTGAGGAACACCACCTGCCAGGGGCTGCTCAGCCCAGCACTGGTCTGCAGAGGAGCTCCTGACACTGCTTCTGTGCACCTCACTGGCCTGGGAACCAGCCGCAGTCAGTCCTGCCTCCAACACCTGCTCTCAGATGGTCAGCTCAGGGGACACAGGACCCTGCTTCCTACAGATGGGACTCCTGATCCCCACACAGGAGCTCTTCAGCCCATTCAAAGCCCACGAGTGACAGCAGTGCCCTGAGGGCCAGTGGGGCTCAGCCATCACAACTCCCAGGTCCATGCTTCCCTGGGGCCGGCTTAGCCCAGCTGCAGTTCGGCTGGGCATCCATCTATACCGTGGCTCCTAAGTGCTTCAGATGCTTCCGGTGAAAGCGGTGGCTTCCCATGTGCCATCTTCTGCTTAGCCTAGCACCTCCTAGTTTCCTTCTTTTATAATCTCCGAAGTGTGGCCACTTCACTCTGAAAATGCCATCCCCTTTCATCACCCTAACTCCTCTCTGGGGAACTCGGGGTCATGGCCAGCCCAAGCCCATTGAAAGTCCTGTAAGACAAACCAGTGATCATTTTTAAGTGGCACCTGAGAAGCCCTAGTTGTGGGAAAGCCTAGTCTGTGTTCTGACAGTGCTTTAGAAGGTATGTACATGTGTATAAACATGTGGTAGATATTAATATATGTTGCTATAGTAATTTGTCGAGGGCAGCATAACTCGTAGACAGGGTCTGTTAGAGGAAATGAAACACAGTCCTTTTCGTGGCTATAAAAGTAAAATGTGTACAAAGAAATAAAAGGTTTTCCTCACCTGCTCTGTTTCTGATTTCTGCACCAGTCTCTAGGCTGAGCGTGTAAGAGTAGGAAAGACACATTGTCCCTAAGAAGGTTATAGTCTATTGTTGAAGTCTAAGTTTAAAAGGAGTTTTGCCTCCTCTGTCATTTTGTAAAAAATCTCCAATCTAAAAATATTAGAGAGTGGTTCTTAGGTTTGAGGAGCCTTAGAATCAGCAGTGGAGATCACAGGAGCCACTTCCTAGGTTCCAATCCCAAGTATTTCATTGGCATGTGGCCCCAGAATCGGCATTTCTTACACAAATATCCCAGGTGATTCTCTTCTCTTTTTTTTCTTTTGGGTTTCAGAGGTTTTTTTGTTTTTAGCCTTTTTTAAAATTTCTTTTCAGTGTTCCAGAATTGTTTATGCACCACACCCAGTGCTCCATGCAATACGTGCCCTCCATAATACCCACCACCAGGCTCACCTAACCTCCTACCTCCCTCCCCTCCAAAACCCTCAGATCATTTCTCAGTTTCCACAGTCTCTCATGGTTCATCTCCCCCTCCAATTTCCCCCAACTCCCATCTCCTCTCCATTTCCCCATGTCCTCCGTGTTATTCCTTACATTCCACAAATAAGTGAAACCATATGATAATTGACTCTCTCTGCTTGACTTATTTCACTCAGCCTAATCTCCTCCAGTCCCGTCCATGTTGATACAAAAGTTGGGTATTCATCCTTTCTGATGGAGGCATAATACTCCATAGTGTATATGGACCACATCTTCCCCATCCATTTGTCCATTGAAGGGCATCTTGGTTCTTTCCAGTTTGGTGACTGTGGCCATTGTTGTTATGAACATTGGGGTATAGATGGCCCTTCTTTTCACTACATCTGTATCTTACCCCAGGGGACTCTGATGCAGACCACAGTTTAAAACTGTTGTTCTCTAACATTGACCCAAAAGTATAAATAGAGTTGTCTCACTTTGATTGATAACCTTTAACTGAAAGTGTGTAAGTCCTTCCATAAATGTTGGCACAGAGATCTGCAAATATTCCTTGGGAAGAGTCTTTAGTTATGTCCCTTTGCCTTCTAAGAATTACTATAAAGTAATTCTTTATACTCCACAATTATTTTATACACTCCACAATTATTTCCTAGAAAGAGTCACAACCAGGGACAACAACAAACAAAATACTCAAATGGTATCTGACAACCATCACCACCACTGCCACCAGTAACAAAAATACCCAAGAAAAGATTCCCACCTGAGGTAGGGATACCCCCTATTTTTATAGTCTATGGAGTGACTCCACATCTGCTCTCACACTCTGTTGTTCAAGTATTTCCACGAAGGCCTTTGGCTGTCAATACAGAGGAACTTGCTGGCCCAATCGGCTGAATGGATGAAAGTCGGTAAGCTATTAAGGCAAAGAAACCAAGGGTGAAACCATGTCGCCCTGTGCTTATTCCAGCATCCCAGCGATTCCTCCTCCATCCCTGTGCTGCCAAGGCTGCTGTGCTCTGATGGGATAGTCAGTAATCAGTGAAGAACTCAGACACTGTTTCTACAAAATTCATTTTAAGAACATAACATTTAGGAAAGCAACAGTGTGTGACATCATATTAACCTCACTCAGGATCCAGTCACAGATCAATTGCTTTTCACCCTTTGTGAAAAGCTGAAAAGTAGCTTTGTGCCTTAAGAGACCTCGTTGCAACAAAAATGTATCTTTGATGGGAACATTGTCCAATATTCACTTCTTTGTAAGTTATGTCCTAACTCTCCCTGTGAAAGTAACAGAGCCCATTCTTGAAATATCTTTCTGTGTGGCCAATGGCTTCCACTTGACATAATTCCCATAAAAACCTGGCTGAGCTCCTGCAGGGAACAGACTGTGAATCCCACAGAAAAGAATGGAAAGAAAAAAGATGGCAGGTGATGAGGAGAGCAAAGGCCAATGAAATGTAAATACAAATAAATTTCCTTACAACCTGCAGACCATGACAAACAGAGCAGGATGTTCTCCAGGAACTTACAAAAGCCCCAATGGTAATGCTTTTCTAGAGGCAAAAAACAACCTTAGCTAGAAAACAGACCACCAGGATCATGAAATCTCTTATAACACCTAAAAGTCCCTCTGGAAACGTCTTTATCTCCACCCTCCACCCCCAATGTACAGTATCTGATCAATCACCTCCTCACAGTCCCAGGGCACCTCTTCCTGTTCAGGGGTCCTGTCCCTGAACTTTAATTAAAAAAACACCCTAATTTTGCCTTGAAGATGCCTCAAGGATTCTTTCTTGACCATTCACTGCTGGCCCACATCACATCGGCAGGTACCTAAAAGTAAGACATAAACATGAATAAAACTAGCTCTTGGCCTGTGGACTTAAGACAGAAAACCTGCAGAGTTTGTACAGAATTTATCCCATTCCCCAGAACTCATTACCATTGAGGTGAATGAGCTAGATGCTTCTTACTGTGATACTAAGTCACCATAAATGGAGCGCATTAAAAGAACATATATTTTTTTATATTACATTTCTGAGGGTGCAGAGTCCCAACAAGGATCTCACTAGACTAAAATCCAGATATCCACAGGGCACCTTCTCTTCTGGAGGCTCTAGGAGAGGGTGGAAATTAGTCAAGCGAAACTGCACTAAAATGCAGTCCAGAGGTTTTAGCAAGGGAGCTCCTCTGCCCTCCTTTCTTCCTAGGGGATTGCAGCCCCAGGGGAGGGACTGATCTGACTTTGCAGGGACTTGACATTGAACAGGCATAGGCCTCTACTAACCAAGCCAGAGTCAGGAACGCAAGCTTTGTCCCCGCAAGGAGACACCAGCACTCTTCCGACTCACAGTTCACCCTAATGGACTTTTAGAAGAATCTTCCCAACTGACCCCTTTCCTCCAAAAAGAAGAGTGTTCTGACCTTCTGACCTTCTCTGCCTCTTCCAGTTTTAAGACCCCCTTGTCATTCCAGGGGGTTGCCTGGAGAATCCAGTCCAGAGAACAAGTGGGAGGGATCCTGGAGAATCCAGGATCATCTCCCCATCTCAAGGTCCTTAACATAAGCACCTCTACAGGGTCCCTTTTGCTGCTGATGGAACACGTGCACAGGTTCCTGATGATGGGGTTTTGGAATACAGGTGAGGTTTGGTGGAGTGAGGTCCGGAGCCAATGACGAAGAAAGAATTCTCACAATGTCTCTGGTGCAAAATGTTGGTTTTACTAAAGCATGGGGACAGGACCCTTGGGCAGAAACAGCTGCTGCCCTGGAGATGGGAGCCAAGGCTTCTCATACACTTGGCCATTAGGGGTAGGGAGAAAGGGAGGTTTTCAAAAGAATATGCTAAAGAGGACCTTTAAGATCCTGGAGGCCTTTGCCATTGTCAAGTTAAGGTTGTTTTTCCCTATAGTTCGGCATTACCAATAAGATAGCTGGCAGTTTCCTGGAACTGTCCCAGAGATCTCACCCAGGAGTGGGAGGTCAGAGGGTCAGGGAGTCAGCCTGTGCTTTGTCCTTTAGCTAGCCTTCTGCTTCCTCCTCACTGGCATTAGCATGGGCACCTCCTAGGGATGGGGCATTATTCTGCCCCCACCACACTATGAACTAGGTGACAACTAAAGTTGGACACCCTCCGCCCCCCAATCTTTTTGAATTTCAACAATCTGATAAAGGAAAGCCCTCCCTCCAGGTGCAATCAAGACAAAGGCAAATCAGGACCCTAGGACACTCCATCCAGGACTATACAATTGCCCAAGTACTGGTCTCTTGGGAGTATTTGTTTTGCTTTGTTTCCCAGACCTGGCTTTTTTCCACTGACTTTGATGCAGAAATCTCATCCAAGCGGAAAAGCACCATGGTGGAGGGAGGGAAGGCAGTGGCAGAGCGGGGCGCCTGGAACCCTGCTAACCCCCTGCTGTGAACTCTGAGCCCAGTCTAAGGGAGCAGAAGGGTTGGTTTCCTTTGGCCCTGCCCTCAACAGCAGGATCCTTGGTCATTCTCTCCAGGGCAGCCATGAGGAACTCTGAGTCTCTGCCCTAGGAATCACCTGGTGAAGAAGCCGGCCCTCACGGTGTTCTCAGGGCTTGAGATGTTGCCCCCAGGTATCAGCCAGAGGGCCAGCCCAGAGATTGCTGACTTTTGGCTCCCTGACCCATCCCCCAGGGTGTCCAGGCCTGGGGGTTGCATGGGGGACTGGCTAGCAGGCTGAGCTCCACAAGTGCAGCCAAGGCCCTCTGTCTCCTCAAAGCAAGTTTTAAGGAGAGGGAAAGAGAGAGATGGATCTGTGCTTCTCTGTCTGCTGGGAAGTCCTCCCTCATGTTCCTCTCAGGCTGGGGCAGCCTTCCCTATGCTGAGTTCTCTGTATGCCTGCCTGTGTGTGGTGGCGGGGAGACCCCCTGACGTCATGGGCGGGGCGTGTCTGCTGTAAATCAGTTACCCTTGCTGGGTGGTTCTGGGCGGGAGAATTCCTGGGGCAGAGGATGTAGCAGTTCTGTAGCTTCTTCCATTGCATTAGGAAGATTGCTGTGGAGGGTGAGGATGCTTGGGACAGGAGTGGGTGCCGAGGGTTTTGGGGTGTTGGTTGGCGAGTGAGCGTGTGTGCAGGGTGCACGGTGGGTGAGACTAGTGTGGGGTGGAGGCGGAGAAGTTCAAAGTTACCCGGCAGGGGAGATACCATGATCAAGCAGGTGGTTTTCCCAGGATGAGGCTTATCCATTGCACTTCAGAGGTGTTGACCCCTGGGATTTCCCCAAATGTGGGAAACTCGACTACATAATGTATGGTAGTGGGGGACTGCCCATTTGTGCTTTCCCGGCATAATAGGTGTTCAGTAACAGAATGCTCTGATTTTTAATTTTTTCTTTCGGCTTTATCTTTTTTTTTTTAATTTAAGCTTTTTTTATTTAAACATATAATGTAACCCCACCACCCTCTCCCAACCCCTCTCTCCCCCAACCTCCCTCAGTTTGTTTTATGACATTAAGAATCTCTTTTGGTTTTTCTCCCTCCCGATCCCATCTTCTTTCATTTTTACTTTTCCTACCACCTTATCCCCCACCCCCGTTGCATCTCCACTTCCTCATATCAGGGAGATCATGTGGTAGTTGTCTTTCTCCAGTTGACTTATTTCACTAAACATAATACGCTCTAGTTCTATCCATATCGTCGCAAATGGTAAGATTTCATTTCTTTTGATGGCTGCATAGTATTCCATTGTACAGCTTTATCTTTTAAGAGAACGTTTGCAGGTGTTGCTGTTTTAGTGGTACCACTTACTTAGTGAATGCATGATTTATAACCCACTTAACTACATTGCTGGTTGATGATCTTTCTCACCAGAGACACACAGGAGTCCTCTATGCACAGTTTTCAGGAAAAGAGTAGGTATCTGGTTTTTCTTGAGGTCTCTCCTGGAGCAGTGTGCCCAGTGTTCTCCAATATTTTGTGTGACTCTGCTTATATTTTGGTGTCTTGCAGTCCCAGGATCTAGGCGAAGAAGATGCTTTCTTTCACTCCCCAGGGAACACAAGCCAGAGTCTGTCCCCCTACGCTGCCCTCTGGCTCCCCTTTTCCCACCAGCACTCTGAAAAGCCTCACAAAATCCCCAGACTCCCGAACCTTAATTAGGCCACTTCTTACCCTTGGCAGCCTTCCTCTAGAGGGCCCTTCAGAGAATATAGACTTTGGAACTTGACATACTTTTGTTTATTTATTTAAGTTTATTTAAGTAATCTCTATAGCCAGTGGAAGTGGGGGGATCCCAAGCTCAGGACCCCTAGATCCAGACTCTGGTGTTCTCTGGACTGAGCCAGCCAAATGTCCCTTGACAGGCTTCTAAGGAGGCATGTCTGTCCACTCGCAAAGGACCCATTCGTTTGGCACCATAGACCTTTCCCAAAGCAGGTTAGCTCTTGGGCAAGAGGTGGTGGGCCTTCTGCTTGCTCTCAGGCTCAAGCAAAAACTGTCCTCACAGCTGCGTTGCTTTGTTAAATCCAAGCTTGAAGGGGTTTCTGGCTTCATGCTTTCATTTGAGCTGGGGCTCTTTCCCATGTAAAAGCCTCTATTCAGAATCTACATTGACGCTTTCCAACTTTGATTTTTACTTAGGGGGGCACACCAATAGGAACTCACAGAAAATGGTTTACTCTTCTGGACCATTTAACAAATCAATAAAGCTACACCAGAAATATTTTCAAGTAATTTAAATGCATCACTAAACAAAGCTTAATATTACAGAAAACAAAAATATGCAGCAACCAATATGATAGCATTCACAGTGTGTGGCATCCCATCCGACGGTTTGAAGTATGCAGGCAAGCAGGGGAAATGAGCTCTCATGAGGAGACGGGTCACTCATCTGAAAATGACCCAGAGCTGACACCAAGGTGAGAATCACCAAAGGACAAGAAAGCGTTTGTTATCTGCATCCCATCGGTTCAAAACACTCAACAGATACATGGAAAATGTAAAACAAAATAAAACAAAACCCCATCTCACATTAAGAGATGAAAACCACAATGTCTGGGGTGCCTGGGTGGCTCAATGGGTTAAAGCCTCTGCCTTCAGCTCAGGTCATGATCCTGGGTCCAGCATCCTGGGATCCAGTCCCGAATCGGGCTCTCTGCTCAGCAGGGAGCCTGCTTTCTCCCCCTGCCTCTCTTCCTACTTGTGTTTCTGCCTGTCAAATAGATAAACAAAATCTTAAAAAAAAGAAAAGAAAAGAAAACCACAATGTCTGAGAGGAAATGTATTGCAAAGTGCTATAGAGAAGGCAGAAGAAAAAAGTTTGATAGGAATCCTACGGAATCTGCGGATCATGGTGTTGCCTTCTTAGCCACTTCAGTCCTTCTAATTGGTGAACATGGGATGTCTTTCCACTTTGCTTAGGTTTTCTTCAATCTCTTGCAGCAATGTTTTGTAGTTTTTAGTATACAGGTTTTGTGCCTCCTTGAATCAATTATTCCTAGATACTCTTCTGGTGGGTGCTATTATAAATGGAATTGTTTTCTTAATTTCCTTTTCCGACTGTTCATTGCTAGGGCTTAGAAATACCTGATTTTGTCTGTCTTATACCCTGCAACTCTGCCGATTTAAGTCATGGACTCTAGGAGTTGGGGTGTTTGCGTGTGTACTTGCTGTTTTTCTCTATGTAGGAGCATGTCGTCTGCAAATACAGATACAAATTGTCCCTTGAAAAACCCGGGGGTTAGGGATACAGGTTCCCACAATTGAAAATCTGTGTATAACTTTCGACTCCCCGAGAACATAACTAGTAACAGCCTACTGAAGTCTTACAGATAACAAAAACAGTTGATTAACACATGTTTTTGGTGTTTGTGTTACATACTTTATTCTTTCAATACAGTGAGTTAGTGTAAAGAAAACGTCATTGAGAAAATTGTGAGGAAGAGAAAATACATCGACAGTACCATACTATATTTGTAAGAAAAAAAATCACCTCTTAAGTGGACCTACATTGTTCAGTACAATTCGAACCCGTGTTGTTCCCCAGTCAACTGTAGTTTTATTGCTTCTTTTTCAAATGTTTCCCCTCACCTTCAGGTTATTGTAAAACTTGGTTTACAGTTGATACACCATGTGACACCAGTTTGACTTGACGAGATAGTGATTGGACAACTCTATATGTTATGCTCACTACAAGTGTAGCTACCTTCTGTCATCCTGCGGAGCTGTTACTGTATCACCGAGTATATAACCTGACATCTATCCTCTTAATATTTTTTTAAATCTTCACTGTGGACAATGTTTTGAGAGAGTGTAGAATTCTATCCCTGCCTCTCCCCTCACCACTACCATGGGCCTCCTTTGGACTCTGCCAGAGAGAAGCAGTGACACACGGGGGGTTCCCCACACAGGTCACTGCAGCACCTGACCTTGGACGAGGATGCTCAGCCCAGGCCAGGGAAATACAGATTAGCAGGAACCCCTCTTCGCAAGGCCAGCTCCAATTTGAAGGACCAGGGTGCCCCTTCTAAGTCCCTGCAGAGATGGCTCAGCATCCAGAAGCTGGCCATATATAGATGGCCAGAAATGGGCAGATTCCCCTAAAACCAACCCAAAAAGCAGCACGGGCTCTTTTCCCTATTCTGACGGGGGGAGGGGAGCCTCAGTGCCAGTGCAGAAAGAGTATCAATTATGTCATTATGTCTTTGGCTGTTAACCTAAAGGTTGATGGGTAGAGCCTAAACAGCGGACCAAACCTATTTCAGATCTATCCAGGGGCACCTGGGTGACTCAGTAGGTTAAACATCTGCCTTCAGCTTAGGTCATGATCCCAGAGTCCTGGGATGGAGCCCCCATCAGTCTTCCCGAGCCTGCTTCTCCCTCTCCTTCTGTGGCATCCCCTGTTTGTTCTCTTTCTCTCTCTGTCAAATAAATAAATAAATATATATATATATATATATAAATCTTTTAAAAAATCCTTCCAGATCTTGCCAGCTGCTTTCATGTGTCTAAGCCCTCACTTCCTCTCCAAATCTCCAAACCAGGGAGCTGGTACCCCACTCTTTGCCTCCTGCCCCCCCATCTCCTTGTGCCACCTGGAGGTCTCCTCCCTTAAGTCATCTGCCCCCTTGTGCAGTCCAGGGGAATTGCGGGGGCCAGAGGCTGAAGGCACAGGCCCTGAATCCCTGACTCTGGCTGTGACCTCAGTCACCAGGCTCTAAATCACCAACTGCTGGACTCCAGGATGTGGCACCTCACCAGCCAGTGTTTGCCTGGGGACCCCAGGACACACTGAAGTGGTACTGTCACCATCTTTCTTTTTTTTTTTTTAGGTGAAATTTACATACAAGAATTTCACCCATTGTAAAAGTATACTGCAATGACAGAGTTGTTCAGCTAGGACCCTAGTTTGTTTTAGAGGCTTCCTTCACCTCCCCACACCTCCTCCAGCCCCTCTGCAGACAGTTTTCCCTCTTCCAGCCCCAAGCATGCTAATCTGCTTTCTGTCTCTACACATGGCTCCTTTCTGGACATTGTACATAAATCCAATGAGACAGGATGTAGTTCTTGGTGACTGGTTTCTTTCACTTAGCATGCTTTTCAGGGTCCTCCATGCTGTAGCTTCAATCAGATTTCTCTGCCTGTTGTTGCCAAATAGAATGCCATGGTACAGATGGGCCACCTTTTCTTCATGCACCTGTCGGTGGCCCTTTGTGTTGCTGTCAGGTTTTTCCTATTGTGAGTCATGCTGACCCGAATGTTTCTGAACAAGACTTGAGTGGTCAAATGCTTTTATTTCTCTCAGATTTCTGGTTGTGGAATTGCTGGAAACTATGGGAAGCTTGTGTTGAACTCTTAAGAACTCTCAAAGTGACTTCCAAAGTGGCTCTTTCATTTTCGTTCCCCCTAGCAATCTAGGAAGGTCCACTTTCTCCATGTTCTCAGAAACACTTGGTATTATCTTTTGATCAGAATCACACTTGTTGGTGTAAAACGGTCCCTGGTTTTACATGCATTGCCCTGCGGACTAGTAACATTGATGACCTTTGTGCTTATGAACCATGCATGTGTCTTCTTTGGTAACATGTGTATCTGAATCTTATACTGGCTTTTTATTAACAGTGTGTTCTTCTGCCCACTCAGTGAGTTCAAAGTACTCTTATGTCTTGTGAATGGGAGTCCTCACTGGGTATTTAATCTGCAAATATTGTCTCCTTATCAGTGGCTTCTCTGTTCCTTTTCTCAGTGGTAAAGCTTGATGCAAAAAAACATGTTTATCTTAAGTTTTCCTCTTCCATGATTTATTCTTGCTGTAGCGACTGAGAACTCTTCACTTAATGCAAAGTCCTGACCATTTTCTATTGTGTAATTATCTTGAATGGTTGTTATGGCTCTTCTACTTAGGTCTGTGACCATTTTGAGTTCATGGTTGTGAAATGGGTGATTTTCAGCAAGAACCATGGGGGAGTTTTGTCCTGACAGGGGCAAGAGAACCTAGAGGTAACTTGTGTTTCTGAGTTAGTCTCCCCCAGGCCAGGAAAGGGGACTTCACCCTCCTGTACCTATTAATGAAGGGCTGAGTGCCTTTGGGGAGGGGAGTTCAATGGGGCTGGTGGTCATATATGGCACTTACTCCTCATCCTCTGGGACTGGGTAAAAAGTAGCTCCAGGAGCCCAGGGCAGTCCTAGTCAAAGGTGTCTTCAGGAGCACAAACACACTGAGAGCAGGATAGGATTACACAAAAAGGATAAAAGAGATCCCACGGGATCTGACATGGTTTCCTACAGGGTCTTCAATCAATGGGTGGGAAACAGGACTCCCACACAGCAGGAACTCAGGAAACATGCCCAGAGGGAGTAGAGTAGATTGAGGGCAATTCCCAGAGTTTGATCTATTTTGGCCAACATGAAAATCATGATATGTGCCTGGATGTCAAAGGTGCCTGAAGGGACACATGGCTGGCTCAGTCCGTAGAGTGTGCAACTCTTCATCTCAGGGGCCCCACATTAGTGAGGGAAACCAGCTAAAAAACAGAAACAAAAACAAAAACAAATAAAGAAAAAATAAACAGATGCATGAGTCAGGAATGCAGAATTACTCCCCCTAAGGAAAGGATGAGGCAAGGGTGATGGGTGGGTCAGTTGGTTAAGCAGCTGCCTTCAGCTCAGGTCATGATTGCAGGGTTCTGGGATCCAGCCCCACATTGGGACCCTGCTTGGCAGAGAGCCTGTTTCCCTCTCAATCCCTCTGCCTGCCCCTCTGCTTACTTGTGCTCTCTATCTCCCTGCCAAATAAGTAAATAAAATCTCTAAAAAAATAAAAGAAAGAAAGGATGGGGCAGCTCAGTCCTTGCAGATCAAGAGCCATTCTGAGCCCTGGATAATCCTAATTGTTGCTATACATTTCCCAAGCGAAACCCAGAGACACTACCCTTTTAGTAATTGCTGGATTTCTCATGTGCGGTCAGAAGTCCACTGCCCAACTAAAGTTGGCACACTAAGAACAGAGGTAGACCAAGAAACAGAATGTTTCCTTGATGTACCACATTACTCTCTTCACTCACTGCAGTCTCACTGGAAATGGGAATGGGCGATCGAAATCCCCGATATTCAATACAGGTTAGGGAAAAAATGGAAAGTTTGGGTTAACAGATTAAATTACTGTGTCCTCGGATTGGATTTGAAGGCAAGTGGAGACTCTGTTGAACGTTTTCTAGCTCTGTGGTGGAAATGAGGGCTAACAGACAAAAGAGTTCTACAAGTCAGAGTAACTTTGGTAACTTAGTATCTTCCCACTGGACAGAGTTTTCTTTCAATCTTCTAACTCCATGTTCTCATGCTTGAGTCTAAACATACTTGCACAAGGAAGTTGATGTCATTACCACACCTCAAATCTGTACCACTGCATGTCACAGTGCTCATTCCTAATGGTACTTTGGGCTCGTTTCTAACTTCCTGTAGCTCCCTTGTGGCTGACTCTGAATGCAGCCCATTGTACCACGTGTGCTCTTCTCTCTTAACCTTCTCTCCAGGTTAAGCAGTGCATTTGAGCTGTCTCCATCACTGCGGAAGGATGGAGGTCAGACAGGTAGTAAAGAGACCTGGGAGTGGACTAGGGGGCAGCAAAAGGAAAGTAGACCTGTAAGTTGGTTGATTCCAGGGAGGACCATTGCATTGTTTTTGTTTTTGTTTTGTTTTGTTTTAATTTCTTTTCAGTGTTCCAGAATTCATCCAGTGCTTCATGCAATATGTGCCCTCCATAATACCCACTACCAAACTCATCCAATAATTTTTAAAAATTATTTTATTTCCTTATTTGAGAGAGCGTGCTTGAGAGAGCAGGAGGGGTGGTGAAGTGAGGATGAGTGAGAGGGAGAAACGGACTCACCACCAAGCAGGGAGATGGACATGGGGCTTATCCGAGGACCCTGGGATCCTGACCTGAGCCAAAGACTGACACTTAAAAGCCACCCAGGTGCCCCTTGAAAATTTAAAAAAAAAAAAATCCACTACACTTAACATACAACATTGTATTAGTTTCACGTAAGATCGTGATGTTAATTTTTTTTATTAAAATTTTTATTTATTTATTTATTTATTTATAACAGGGTTGCTGGGCAAAGGGAGAGGGGAAAAGTAGGCAGATAGAAAGAAAAGAAGGAGGGAAAGAAGGAAAAGAGGAAGGAAGGAAGGAAGGAAGGAAGGTGAAAGGAAGAAAGAGAAAGGAGGGAGGGAGGAAGAGGAAAAAGAAAGAAAAGGTAAGAATGGAAGGAAGGAAAGAGGGAGGGAGAGAGGACGTAGGGAGGAAGGGAGAAACAGAAAGAAAAAGAACGAGAAAGAAAGAGAGAGAGAGAGAAGAAAGAGGAAGTATCCTGGTCAATTTTCCTTGTTAACATCTAGTGAAGACCCTGTTAGCAAAACCTGAATGGTGGTGACCCCTCGGAGGCCCCCTCTCTGGCATGCACTCAGGACGGTGTATCTGATGTGTATAGAACTATTTAAGGAACCAAATTTAGAATCTATTAATACAGCCACATTCCCTAGAAACAGTCACATCAGCTATATAAGCACGGCCATGGGAAATCACCCCAAACAGCTCCATTGTGTGCACCTGGGTTGCTCAGTCATTAAGCATCTGCCTTTAGCTCAAGTCATGATCTCTCAGGGTCCTGGGATTGAGCGATACATCAGGTTCCCTGCTCAGCAGGAAGCCTGCTTCTCCCTCTCCCACACCGCCTGCTTGTGTTCCCTCTCTCATTGTTTGTCTCTGTCAAATGAACAAAATTGTTTTAAAAAGTTTAAAAAAAAAACCTTAGAAATAATATATGTTTCATCTGGGTCAGAGCATGTCTTCCTGTGCGAAGCAGATTCCTGCAGTTAGTGTTGCTGGGTCTCAGGTGCTTTGCTGGTACCTCAACATAGCCCCTTGAAAATGTGAGTAAAACTTGATACTGGGGATGATTTATGATTTAGGGAGACTGATTTGGCAAAACAACCCTTTATGTCACCCCCATATTGGTTGGATGTATTCTTATGCAAGTCTCTGATGTTTCCTAAAATACTTGCTATTGGCCAAAGTTAAAACAGGATAATCTGTGTACAGAGTGACTGGTGGATCATGGATTTTGTGGCTGTGATGGCCAAGATTGTTGCTGAGCTCTCTTCCAAAACCATGTATCATTCTTTTGCATGTACCCATTTGCAACTCGAAAAGCCCAAAGGCATATTGGCCTGCTGCTTTGTGGTCCTTGTCATCAATTCCTTGGAAATTCAGGATCATAACAGCTGTCAATATATTTTTTAAGATTTTATTTATATAATTGACAGAGACAGAGACAGAGACAGCAAGAATACAAGGAGGGGGAGTAGCAAGGGAGAGGTTGAAGCAGGCTTCCTGCCGAACACAGAGCACAATGTGGGGATCAATCCCAGGGATCATGACCTCAGCTGAGGGCAGACACTAAACTGACTTAGCCACACAGGCACCCCGAGCTTTTACTAAATCCCAAACCTTATCTATCATAACTCAGTATCTTGTTTTATACAATTTCCAATAGGCAGGGTCTTCAACTCAGGGGCAATTATTTGAAAGCAGTAGAGGGACAGGGCCTGGAGCTCTTGCAGGAGAAATGATCCCTAATCAGGTGACAGATTAGTCATCTGAACAGAACCCAGAGCTAATGCAGATGGGAGAACCACCAGAAAAGGACATGAAAACATTTATTGTAACAGTTTTCCATCACTTGAAAATGAAAAATAGATAAATGGAAAATATGAACAAGACCTTATATCTTTGAGATGAAAATGACGATGTCTGAAATGTAGTGTACTCCAAGCGATTGACAGCAACTAGAAAATGCAGAGTAAAAATATTGATAGAACCATATTGACTCCATAGATCCCTGTGTAGTATTGCCAAAGGAACTACAGTCAATCATCCATACATGCACATTTTTCCCATTAGGTTTTTCCCATTAGGTCTTTAATTTCCTACAGCAATGTTTTATACATTTCAGTGAACAAGTCTTACTTCTCCTACAATGAATTTATGCCTAAATATTTTACTGTGTTCGGTGCTGCTGTAAATGGAATTGCTTTCTTAATTTCCTTCTCAGATTGTTCAGTGATAGTGCAGAGAAACACAAGTGATTTTTGTATATATAGTACCCTGAAAACTTACGGAATGAGTTTATGGACTCATATTTTTGTGTGTGGATGCTTTGAAATTTTTCTATATTTAAGCATGTCCTCTGTAAATAGAGACACGGGATGACCCTTGAGGAATGCATGGCTAAGGGTGCTGACTCTCAAGGTCAAAAATCTGTGAATACATTGTGACTCCAAGACTGAGCTACTAATAGTCACCTGTGGACTGGAAGCCTTACTGAAAACATAAGGAGTTGATTAGCTGCTCTTTTGTAAGTTATATGGATTATACACTGTATCCATAAAATAAAGTAAGCTAGAGGGAAAAAAATATTGTAAGGACAATCAGTAGGAAGAGAACATATATTTAAAGTAGCATGCTTTGTAAAAAATGCACCTGTAAGTGTACACATGCTGTTCCAACCTGTGGTGTATAGGATCCACTGTAGTTTTCTTTCTTCCTTCCCACACTTCTTTTTTCTCACTTTCCATTTTGAAAGATATTCTGGCTGGGTATAGAATTCTATCTCTCTGCCTTGGGCCACCCCTGCATTTTGCCAGCAGAGAGGAGCAGCAACAGATGGGAGGTCACCTCAGCCCCGGAACCTTGGATCAGCACCCACAGGAATAGAAAGACTACAGGAGCCCTTGCTCTTTGCACACCCACTCCAACCAGAAGGACCACAGTGTCCCAGAAGCCACTGCAAGGAGGGCTCAGGGCTCTGGAGCTGTCCCCAGCAAGAGGCCAGAGGCAATCTCTCCCTCTCACCTTCCCAACTTCCCTCTCTCTTTCCCCTTGCACTCCTTGTTGCTTACCTACCCCCCCCACCCACCCACCCCCACCCATCCTCTTGCTGCTTTTCAGCATTCCATGGGCACACCTCTCCCTGCCACCAGCATCCAAGGCTAAGGCAGCAGAGCTCTTCTGGGTGGGGAGCTCAGTGTTTTTCCAAGTGTTTCCCTCTAGATATTTCTCCCATGCTTGCTTAAATCTAAGTCAGCTCCATGTCACAGACTTGTAAACACTTTGGCCAACAAGAAAATAGTGGAGGGTGTGTGTGCGTCTGTGTGTATGTTTTCTTGGGAATTGTAAGGTGCTGCATCAGGAATCTGGAGTTCCTTCTCAAGAAAGGAGAGGGGAATTATCTTGGTCCTTGCAGATCAAGAGCCATTCTGAGCCCTGAGAGAATTCTAAATGTTGGCTGACATTTCCCAAGATCAACCCAGAGACCCTATACTTTTAGTACTTGTTGGGTTTCCCGTATGTGCTCAGAGGTCCACTGGCAGACGAAAGGTGGCACACTAATTAGAGAAGTAGACCAAGATACAGAATATTCCCTGGATGACCACATTACTCTCTGCCCTCACTGCAGTGTCTCTGAAAATGGGAAAGGGCAATCGAAAGACCTTGCATTCAATACAGGATAGAACAAAAGGTGGAATATTAGAGTAACAGTTCAAATTATTATATTCTTAGACTCTATTTGAGGGCATTCAGTAGAGTGGAAACTCTACTGAAAAGTTTTCTGGGCTATGCCCGTGGGTAGGAGGGGCTAATGGAGACTACAATTACACAACTCAGTATAATTTAATAATGTAATATCTTTCCCACTTCACAGGGTTTTTCTTTCATTTTGTCTGATGCCAGGCCTGAATCTACACAGATTTGTAAAAAGAAGTTTATATCAAAGAAAGCTTAAAAAATCCACACCAATGATTTGATGGTTCTCTTTCCTAATGGTGCTGTATTGTAGGCTGGCTTGTGACTGCATGTAGCCACATCATGGCTGACTCTGAATGCAGCCCCTTTCTAGGCATGTGTATACTTGTCCTTGGCCTGCAGGTTAAGCAGTCCCTCTGAGCTGGGTGTATCACTGGGGGAAGGATGTTGGTCAAATAGGTAATGAAGGGAAATGGGGGTATGGGGAGCCAGCAAAAAGAAAACATGCCCCTAAGTGTATGGGTTCCAGAGAAGATCCTGCTTTCTTCTAACAATATACACAGCTCTCTGTCAGAAATCTGGCACTGACCAATAAGCAATGCTGGGAGACAGCAGTGTACCTTTTCTCAGAAAAAGAATCTTGAATTCCTGCTGCTTTTTAAGCTGTGCCTAAAAACTCCCCCTAGACAATTTGGGGAAGAGAGGAGAAACTGTGTTCATTTTAGGTGGTATGACTTCCCTTCAGTGGGGCTGGCCTGGGAAACAAATGTATCCCAGTCAATTTTCCTTGGAAACATCTGGAGAAGAACCTCTTGGGACACCCACGAATGGTGGTTACCTTAGGAGAGTTCTTACCTATGGCATGCTTTTAGTAGGATGTATGTGATATGTGTAGAACCCTTTAGGGAATCAAATTTAGAATCTATGGCTTTCTGTGGGCTTAGTTCCTTGGAACCTGTCACATCAATTATGTATCTGCATAGGAGATGACCCAAAACAGCTTCATCTTGTGTAAATGACGTTCAATGTGGGCCAGAACATGTCCTAACAAGGAAAAGAGGTTCTCGCAAATAGGAAACATGTTACTAACATACCTTTCATGTCATGTGCAGAGGCTTCAACAAGCAAATAGGAAGTGCAACACAGCCATCTTACCTTGAAAAACTATGGGCATTTTTGAATACCCATGGTAGCATACGCTAGTTAACCTGTGCTGCCCTGGCATAGCCTTGTCCGCTTTACACTGCACATTCATGGTCTCTAGGACTCACATGGGCACACACAGACACACACTCTCTCCTCCAGTCCCTCAGAGCAGAACTTGTGGACAAAACATGTGCCAGTCCTAAAGTAGTAGGTCCCAGAGCCTGTGAGCAGCAGATGCCTAAACAGCAGCCCAGTCCTGCCTTTTCCACAGACGACTCACCCATTATGTGGTCCCTTCCTGGTTACCTTCTCTCTCCTCCATGACCCCCAGGCCCACAGCGTGTCCAACCCACCCCACCCACCCTCTGGCCAATGTCCAGCCACTGACGAGGCAGAAGTGACATTGACATCCCCTGGGTTTAGGTTTCCTCTGGTTTCTATGGCATCACTGGGCCTGCCCTGTAGAAAACTAGCTCTTGAAAATGAAAACTGTAATAGTAGGAATAAGAGCAACAACCAAAAGACTTGTAGAATAATGAGAAGGGTATATTCTGGAAATCAGAGCAAAAATTGTAAGAGAACAAACGGAGAAGAAAGATAGACCCATACGGTGTGTGTAGTAAGTCCAGGTGTGAGGAAGAGGATTTGCAGCGGAACAAGAGATGTGACTCGAGTGTCCTCCTCAGCCAGGGGAAGGCATGGGGACCAGCTTTCCAAAGGTTCCTGGGAAGAGGGATGGAAGGAAGGGCCTGAAAGGAGACCCCATAGAGCCATCCAGTCCTGGATGCATTTAGTGGTGATGGGCAGCATGAACAACAGGAGCTCAGCCTTTGTCACAGATTCAGAGGAATGCAATCTGAACACCATACAGTTAAATAGGGTGGGGTGATGACACCTTGATACTGACTGATCCCTGAAAGAAATGTAGCATTTCCTTCTGAATGTGGCAGATGAGAATCCTTTCATTTTGTCATCAACACAAAATTCCGGTTCTATGATACCACATCCCAGTAGATACTGTGACATGGTTTATGGGCTCAGTGTCTGCTGAGCTGATGCAGTTAGACAAGGAGGGAGAGTCCAAAGTGGCATCTTGGGGCTAGAGAGACCGCAGAGAGGACCAATGCCTGCCTCTGGTTGGGTCATCAGGGAGCTCATGCCTCTGTTAAGGGAAGGGTTGGAGCATCCACCCCAGCTAGGAATACTGGGTTATAACTGATCCCAGGCCTTAATAAGCTATACTGTGGTGCACATTCTGTCTCTTTCCTAACATCCCTGATGGTATTTTTTTGTAATTTTTGAAAGATTTTATTTATTTATTTATTTATTTATTTGAGAGAGAGAGACCAAGACCTAGCTCCAATGCAAGCCTGCAAGTGGTGGGAAGAGGCAAAGTGAGAGGGAGAAGGAGAGAATCTGAAGAGGTCTCTACACTGAGCCCTGTGGAAACCTGAGATAATGGCCTGAGCTGATACCAAGAGTTGGAGGCTTAACCAACTCAACCATAAAGGTGCTCCATATTTTTCAACATTTCATTAAAGATATTGTTTTTAAGTAATCTGTGCATCTAGTGTGTTGCTTGACTCTCAACCCTGATATCAAGAGTAATCTCTGTTTTAAGCAGAGGTGGGAAAATCTGCCTGAACACCAAGTGTCATGTTAGTTGCTAAAGGAGTTTGGTAGAAAGAGCCCTTTTTTTTTCTTTTTTTCTCTCTTTTTTTTTTTTCCTTTAAGGGATTAAAGCAAGTTCTGGAGTTCCGGAGCCTGGGCATCTCATAGGCAATATAAACTGTATTTCTGATGCTGGGATTTTTGGTTTTTGTTGTTGTTGTTGTTGTTTCTTTTCAGTGTTCCAGAATTCATTGTTTATGCACCACACCCAGTGCTCCATGCAATACATGTCCTCCTTAATACCCACCACCAGGCTCACCCAACCTCCAGCCACCCACCCCTCCAAAACTCTCAGTTTGTTTCTCAGAGTCCACACCCTAAGGTCTCAGTAAAATGACCCTTTCAAGAATTTGGACATTGGGTAGGTGATGTCGGGGAGCATGGAAAGATGCAGGGTTTGTTTATGGAATACTATCAGCACTGGCAATTCTATGAATGTAGTAAAGAAGTAATATTCATTTCCTATGGAGACAGGACAATATTTGGGATGCAGGTTGCACTATGACCTTGTTATCATCTTTCCTAAACAATATTGTAAGGTAGCCTTGTATTGTCTCATTTTATCAAGGTCTCAAAGCAGTCTTGTCTGAGGTTGATATTCTGCATGCACAATTATTTATTTCAAATGTGAGAAAATACAGTCAGGCTGGGAGTGTCAGTTGAGGGCGTCAGAGGCTGGCATTGTTCTTTCTCACTAGAAATAGCCTAAAACAGAGAACAAGAAAAGAGAGAGCTCTGGTCTCAGAGCTGTGGCTGCAAACCTGACTGGGAAAGTGTGACTTTGACTAAGCATCTTGAATTTCCTGCGTCCCAATTTCCAAAGGACTTGTCCCTACATGGATTGTCCCAGGTGTGAAGTTGGTAGAAGAGGCAGCTAGATATGAGCCATAGGCCCGGATAGTGGTACACAGTGCTTTGGTGGTTTCCCACCTCCTGGGCTATCAGATCAAGAACATCAGGTGCAGAGCATGTGCTCTCCTTTCCAGCCTGGGTGCTACAATAACCTAGAGCTTCATTATATTTACATGGCGGTTTCGATCCTCCAGTGGGGGCAGATGGCAATGACAGTTGCAAGAAGAACTTTGTTAGGGCCCAAACTGTCTCTATTAACTAATAGGATGAGTCCCTTGGATGACTGGAAACAACTTCAGTTAGAGACCACCTTGTGAAAGCTGGCTCAGCTGACTGTGTTAGTCAACTATAGAAGCTCTTAAGGAATGGGGAGCAGGGGCGCCTGGGTGGCTCAATGGGTTAAAGCCTCTACCTTCGGCTCAGGTCATGATCTCAGGGACCTGGGATCAAGCCCCGTGTTGGGCTCTCTGCTCAGCAGGGAGCTTGCTTCCCTTCCTTTCTCTCTGACTGCCTCTCTGCCTACTTGTGATCTCTGTCAAATAAATAAAATCTTTAAAAAAGAAAAAGAAAAAGAAATGGGGAGAAATCCAAGACCACAATGAAAACAGAAAACATTGTGAAAATGGATCATTTGTCATTGACCAAATGGGTAATAGAGCTCTCTTCAGCATTTCTGCTTTTCCCTGGGTGCCACATTGGAATTCACAGCCCCCAAGTATTCAGAATTACCTGGGGGCAACTGACTCCTGTCCTTTCAGCCCCTCCTGATCCATTTGCTTTTCTGCAAATAAACAAAGAGAAAGAGTTACATTAAGCAGATCCTCCCTTACAAATTCCCACTCCTATATTCCATGTAGCAGAGAACAAAAATATAAACAGCATAATTATAGGCATTTGTGAGACAAATCATCCCAGAAAGCTTAGGTAGGGCCCTGTAAGCAATCACTGGGATTGCTCTCTTGAGCCATTAAACAAATGTTCCTGATATGTCAGGCCATCATCACAGCATCCTGTCTTGAGACTATGCAAAGAACAAATGCTTCTTTTCCCCAAGATTGGGGGAACTACCCAGCTACTTCCTAGAGTGTTGCTGCACTATTCAGGCTTTTCCATCTGAAATCCTGTTGGTTAATGGTTTAGAGGAATCAGCCATTGTGATTAAGCCAATGAATGGAATCTTCACACCATCAAATCAGAATAATCTTCAAAGCCACAAAGAAACAGGGGTTGTTTATGGGTGAGGGAAGTTTCAGGATCCTGCCTTGCTCCAGAGAAACATACACTGTATGATAGTATGGGTCTAGTTCTGATTCTCCACTGACTTGAGATAAGAGAAATGAAGAGATCCATTAAGTGAGTACAGTGACCCATGGTAGTGGCATCTCCAAAGATATAGAAAAGGCTGCCAACAGCCTTGGCAGGCATCGAAATTCAGGGATATGAGTTAAGAATGGAAATTAGATCCTTGTAAGAGAGGCAAGAGATGAGTTCAAAATAGGAGGTCTGGGAGTGAACTCATGTGCCTGGGCTAGAGAGGTACATGATTCCATCAGGGATGCCTTGAGATCAGTAATGGACAGTGGCCCAGACATAAAGGTGTTGTGGCTTAGACAGGAGTTGAGCAAAGCTCACTGACACATGGAATGTCTTATTTCAAACTCAAACCTAGAGCCTGAATCAAAAGAGTTTGTAAGTATATGATTGTCTTACGGTTGTCTTATGGGGAATCAAGATTCTGAGTCTACACAGCATGTGAGGAACAACATATGTGATCATTACCTGGAGGACCACATGGAGTTTCAACCCCTTTGGAATGGGAGCATTCAGAGGCTACATCCAGAGCAGAGCCAAGTTCCTGATCATCAAATGGAAATTTTCCATCACTGTAACACTGGATGGTTTCACACCCTTCTTCTAGAATTGAGGAGTCAAAACACATTGATGCGCTGTGTGCCATAAGACTTCCTTCTTTTGGGGGGGGAGGAGTCAAGAAGGCGGACAAGTAGCAGGCTGAGATGACATCAGGTAGCAGGAGATCAGCTAGATAGCTTATGAAACCATTCCAAACACGTGCAAATCCAAAAGGAGATCAAAGAGAAGAAGAACAACAATTCTAGAAACAGAAAATCGACTACTTTCTGAAAGGTAGGACCAGCAGAGAAGTGAATCCAAAGCAACAGGAAGATAGACTGCAGGGGGAGGGGCCGGCTCCCAGCAAGCAGCGGAGCAATGGAGCACAAAATCAGGGCTTTTAAAAGTCTACTCCACTGAGGGACACTGCTCCAGAGGCTAAACCGAGGTCAAGCCTACGCAGGGACAACGTGGCCCCAGGTCCCACGGGGTACAAAAGGATCAGTGGTGTCTGAGTGTCACAGAGCTTGACAGTATTAGAGCAGGGAAGCCGACTACAGAGACAGAGCCGAGGAGTGAGCTCTCAAATCTGCGTTACCTTGAACCACAATCTATGGCACAGATCACTGCTCTGTGAGTGGGGTCCCCAAAAGATCCAGGGATACCCCCACTGGAGGAGCTCAGGGATTTGCAGGGTTTGGAGACTCCAGATGGAGCAGTGTACCAGAGACAGAAATGCTTGGTCATAGGCTGGGTGAGTTCGGAGCGCAGCCAGAGGCCAAAGAGACGGGAGTAATTGAGCGCTTTTCTCTGAGGGTGCACTAAGGAGTGGGGCCCTGAGCTCTCAGCTCCTCCAGGCCAGAGATTGGGAGGCTGACATTTTCATTACCATACTTCCAGAACTCTACTGAAGCATTCAGGGAACAAAAGCTCCCAAAAGAGAACCTGAGCGGTTTACTTAGCCTGGCCCCTCGTAAGGGGGGGAGGGGCAATTCTGGGCAAAGACACTTGAAAATCACTACAATGGGCCCCTCCCCCAGAAGATCAACAAGAAATCCACCCAGGCCCACCTTCACTTACCAAGGAGAACAGCGGAATTCCAGAGGAGGAGAAAGCAAAACATGGAATTCATGGCTTTCTCCCCATGAATCTTTAGTGTTGCAAAGTTAATTAAGTTTTTTATTTTTTTTCTTCTGTTAAATTTTTTAACTTTTACCCTTTCCTCTTTTAATGTTTTTTAACTGGTTTATCTTAATACCTTTCATTAAAAATATCTTTTTGAACCTTTATAATTATAGTCATTTTTATCCTTCATTGTATCTAACTTAATTTTTTGTATACACATAGGGTTTTTTCTTCTAAAAAATTTAGGGTACAACTTCTTCTAATAGATCAAAATACACCCAAAATCTAGCACTGGCTTTGTCCTGAGCATATTCTCTCTACTTTCTTTTTCTTTATTCTACCAACCAACTTACCTTATCAACTCCATTGTTAGAAATTAAAAAAAAATTCATCTTTATAGTCATATTCCATCCCTTCATTGTGTTTACCCTTATATTTGTTTTTCATTCTTTAAAATTTTGGGATGTAGTTTCTTCTAAGAGACCAAAATACTCCCCAAATTAAGTGGATGACCCTGTTCTAGTCACCAGTCTAATATATATTTTTTTCTTTTTTATATTTTTTCTTTATTTGTTTTCTTTTATTAATTTTTTTTCTGAACTTCTTTTTACCACCTTTCTTCCCCCCCCACTATTGGGGTCTCTTCTGATTTGGTTAAAGCACATTTTCCCGGGGTCTTTGCCACCCTTTTAATATTTTATTTGCTCCTTCATATATTCTTATCTGGACAAAATGACAAGGCAGAAAAACTCACCATAAAAAAAAAAAAAAAAAGGAACAAGAGGCAGTACAGAAGGCTAGGGACACAATCAATACGGACATTGGTAATATGGCAGATCTAGAATTCAGAATGACGATTCTCAAGGTGCTAGCTGGGCTCGAACAAGGCATGGAAGATATTAGAGAAACCCTGTCTGGAGAAATAAAAGCCCTTCCTGGAGAAATAAAAGAACTAAAATCTAATCAAATTGAAATTAAAAATAACTATTAATGAGGTGCAATAAAAAATGGAGGCTCTTGGGGCACCTGGGTGGTTCAGTGGGTTAAAGCCTCTGCCCTAGACTCAGGTCATGATCTCAGGGTCCTGGGATCGAGCCCCACATCGGGCTCTCTGCTCAGCAGGGAGCCCGCTTCCCTTCCTCTCTCTCTGCAGGCCTCTCTGCCTAATTGTGATCTCTCTCTATCAAATGAATAAACAAAATCTTTTAAAAAAATGGAGGCTCCAACTGCTAGGATAAATGAGACAGAAGAAAGAATTAGTAATATAGAAGACCAAATGACAGAGAATAAAGAAGGTGAGCAAACGAGAGACAAACAACTACTGGATGACGAGGGGAGAATTTGAGAGATAAATGATACCATAAGATGAAATAACATGAGAATAATTGGGATTCCAGAAGAAGAAGAAAAAGAGAGGGGAGCAGAAGGTATATTGGAGAGAATTATTGTAGAGAATTTCCCTAATAGGGCAAAGGGAACAAGCATCAAAATCCAGGAGGTGCAGAGAACACCCCTCAAAATCAATAGGAATCGGTCCACACCCCGTCATCTAATAGTAAAATTTAAAAGTCTTAGTGACCAAGAGAAAATCCTGAAAGCAACCTGGGACAAGAAGTCTGTAACGTACAATGGTAAAAATATTAGATTGGCAGAGAACTTATCCACAGAGACCTGGCAGGCCAGAAAGAACTGGCATGATATATGCAGAGCACTAAATGAGAAAAACATGCAGCCAAGAATACTATATCCAGCTAGGTTATCATTGAAAAAGAAGGAGAGATAAAAAGCTTCCAGGACAAACAAAAACTGAAAGAATTTGCAAACACCAAACCAGCTCTACAGGAAATATTGAAAGGGGTCCTCTAAGCAAAGAGAGACCCTAAAAGTATTAGATCAGCAAGGAACAGAGACAATATACAGTAATAGTCACCTTACAGGCAATACAGTGGCACTAAATTCATATCTCTCAATAGCTAGCCTGAATGTAAATGGGCTAAATGCCCCAATCAAAAGACACAGGGTTTCAGAATGGGTAAAAAAACAAAACCCATCAATATGCTGCCTACAAGAAACTCACTGTAGACCCGAAGACACCTCCAGATTGAAAGTGAGGGGGTGGAAAACAATTTACCATGCTAATGGACATCAGAAGAAAGCTGGGGCGGCAATCCTTATATCAGATCAATTAGATTTTAAGCCAAAGACTATAATAAGAGATTAAGAAGGACACTATATCATACTCAAAGGGTTGGTCCAACCAGAAGATCTAAAAATTTTAAGTTATCTATGCCCCTAACATGGGAGCAGCCAACTATATAAACCAATTAATAACAAAATCAAAGAAAAACATCAAAAATAATACAATAATAGTAGGGAACTTTAACATTCCCCTCACTGAAATGGACAGATCATCCAAGAAAAAGATCAAGGAAATAAAGGCCTTAAATGACACACTGGACCAGATGGACATCACAAAAATATTCAGAACATTCCATCCCAAAACAACAGAATACATATTCTTCCCTAGTGCACATGGAACATTCTCCAGAATAGATCACATCCTGGGTCATAAATCGGGTCTCAACCATTAACAAAAGATTGGGATCATTCCCTGCCTATTTTCAGACCACAATGCTCTGAAGCTAGAACTCAATCACAAGAGGAAATTTGGAAAAAAACAAATACATGGAGACTAAACAGCATCCTTCTAAAGAATGAATGGGTCAACCAGGAAATTAAAGAAGAATTGAAAAAAAACATGGAAACAAGTGATAATGAAAACACAACGGATCAAAATCTGTGGGACACAGCAAAGGCAGTCCTGAGAGGAAAATATATAGCAATACAAGCCTATCTCAAGAAACAGGAAAGGTCTCAAATACACAACCTAACCCTACACCTAAAGGAGCTCAAGAAAGAACAACAAGGAAAGCCTAATTCCAGCAGGAGAAGAGAAATAATAAAGATCAAAGCAGAAATCAATGAAATAGAAACAAACAAAAAAACAATAGAACAAATCAACAAAACTAGGAGCTTGTTCTTTGAAAGAATTAATAAGATTGATAAACCCCTGGCCAGACTTATCAAAAAGAAAAGAGAAAGGACCCAAATAAAATCATGGATGAAAGAGGAGAGATCACAACCAATACCAAAGAAATACAAACAATTATAAGAACATATTATGAGCAACTCTATGCCAACAAATTGGACAATCTGGAAGAAACGGATGCATTCCTAGAGACATATACACTGCCAAAACTGAACCAGGAAGAAATAGAAAACCTGAACAGACCCATAACCAGTAAGGAGATTGAAACAGTCATCAAAAACCTCCAAACAAACAAAAGCCTAGTGCCAGAGGGGAATTCCCAGAGGAATCCTACCAAACATTTTTTTTAAAGATTTTATTTATTTATTTGACAGACAGAGATCACAAGTAGGCAGAGAGGCAGGCAGAGAGAGAGGAGGAAGCAGGCTCCCTGCTGAGCAGAGAGCCCGATGCAGGACCGATCCCAGAACCCTGGGATCATGACCTGAGCCGAAGGCAGAGGCTCTAACCCACTGAGGCACCCAGGCGCCCCGAATCCTACCAAACATTTAAAGAAGAATTAATTCCTCTTCTCCTGAAATTGTTCCAAAAAATAGAAATGGAAGGAAAACTTCCAAACTCATTTTATGAAGCCAGCATCACCTTGATCCCAAAACTAGACAAGGATCCCATCAAAAAAGAGTATTACAGACCAATATTCTTGATGAACACAGATGTGAAGATTCTCACCAAAATAATAGCCAATAAGATCCAACAGTACATTAAAAGGATTATTCACCACGACCAAGTGGGATTTATTCCAAGGCAAGGCTTACTCCAGGCAAAGTTGATTCAACATCTGCAAATCAATCAATGTGATACATTAATAAAAGAAAGAACAAGAATCATATGATCCTCTCAATAGATGCTGAAAAAGCATTTGACAAAGTATAGTATCCCTTCCTGATCAAAACTCTTCAAAGTGTAGGGATAGAAGGCACATACCTCAATATTATCAAAGCCATCTATGAAAAACCCACTGCAAGTATCATTCTCAATGGAGAAAAACTGAGAGCTTTTCCACTAAGGTCAGGAACATGGCAGGGATGTCCGTTATCACCACTGCTATTCAACATAGTACTAGAAGTCCGAGCCTCAGCAATCAGACAACAACAACAACAACAACAAAAAAAAACCTTAAAGGCATCCAAATCAGCAAAAAAGAAGTCAAACTATCACTCTTTGCAGATGATATGATACTATATGTGGAAAACCCAAAAGGCTCCACTCCAAATCTGCTAGAACTTGTACAGGAATTCAGTAAATTGTCAGGATATAAAATCAATGCACAGAAATCAGTTGCATTTCTTTACACCAACAACAAGACAGAAGAAAGAGAAATTAAGGAGTCAATCCCAATTACAATTACACCCAAAACCATAAGATACCTAGGAATAAACCTAACCAAAGAGGCAAAGAATCTATACTCAGAAAACTATAAAGTACTCATGAAAGAAACTGAGGAAGACACAAAGAAATGAAAGATGTTCCATGCTCATGGATTGGAAGAAGAAATATTGTGAAAATGTCTATGCTAACTAAAGCTACCTACACATTTAATGGATTCCATATCAAAATCTCATCCATTTTTTTCAAAGAAATGGAACAAATAATCCTAAAATTTATATAGAACCAGAAAAGACCTCGAATAGCCAAAGAAACATTGAAAAAGAAAGCCAAAGTTGGTGGCATCACAATTCCAGACTTCAAGCTCTATTACAAAGCTGTCATCATCAAGATTGTATGGTACTGGCAAAAAAACAGACACATAGATCAATGGAACAGAATAGAGAGACCAGAAATAGACCTTCAACTCTATGGTCAACTAATCTTTGACAAAGCAAGAAAGAATGTCCAATGGAAAAAAGACAGCCTCTTCAACAAATGGTGTTGGGATTATTGGACAGCCACATGCAGAAAGATGAAATTGGACCATTTCCTTATACCACATACGAAAATAGACTCAAAATGGATGAAGGACCTCAATGTGAGAAAGGAATCCATCAAAATCCTTGAGGAGAACACAGGCAGCAACCTCTTCGACCTCAGCCGCAGCAACTTCTTCCTAGGAACATCGCCAAAGGCAAGGGAAGCAAGGGCAAAAATGAACTATTGGGATTTCATCAAGATCAAAAGCTTTTGCACAGCAAAGGAAACAGTCAACAAAACCAAAAGGCAACTGACAGAATGGGAGAAGATATTTGCAAACGACATATCAGATAAAGGGCTAGTATCCAAAATCTATAAAGAGTTTAGCAAACTCAACACCCAAAGAACAAATAATCCAATCAAGAAATGGGCAGAGGACATGAACAGACATTTCTGCAAAGAAGACATCCAGATGGCCAACAGACACATAAAAAAGTGCTCTACATCATTGGGCATCAGGGAAATACAAATCAAAACCACAGTGAGATACCTACGCACACCAGTCAGAATGGCTAAAATGAACAAGTCAGGAAATGACAGATGCTGGCGAGGATGCGGAGAAAGGGGAAACCTCCTACATTGTTGGTGGGAATGCAAGCTGATGCAACCACTCTGGAAAACAGCATGGAGGTTCCTCAAAAAGTTGAAAATAGATACCTTACAACCCAGCAATTGCACTACTGGGTATTTACCCTGAAGATAAAACATAGTGATCCAAAGGGGCACGTGCACCCAAATGTTTATAGCAGCAATGTCCACAATAGCCAAACTATGGAAAGAACCTAGATGTCCATCAACAGATGAATGGATAAAGAAGATGTGGTATATACAGTGGGATACTATGTAGCCATAAAAAGAAATGAAATCTTGCCATTTGCGACGACGTGGATGGAAATAGAGGGTATTGTGCTTAGCGAAATGAGTCAATCAGAGAAAGACAACTATCGTATGATCTCCCTGATATGAGGAAGTGGATATGCAATGGGTGGGGGGAGCTGGGGGTAGGAAAAGAATAAATGAAACAAGATGGGATCGGGAGGGAGACAAACCATAAGAGACTCTTAATGTCACAAAACAAACTGAGGATGGCTGGGGGGAGGGGGGAAGGGAGAGGGTGGTGGGGTTATGGACATTGGGGAGGGTATGTGCTATGGCGAGTGCTGTGAAGTGTGTAAACCTGGCGATTCACAGACCTGTACCCCTGGGGCTAATAATACATTATATGTTTATTTAAAAAAATTTATATTTTTATATATTTTGTATATTTTATTTTAAAATTTTTTTTTAAAAGATTTCCTTCTTTTCAACTTCATGCTGCTCCCTGCTGTGCCGGGTGAGATAGGAATGATAAAAGATCAAATCAAAAGGTTCAGACACCATGTATTCCTACCTGGTACTGATGGGAGTTAATAGGTTGTGCTCACAGAAAGCAACTTGGCTGTCCCTTTGAAGGGAAAAACTATCCTCCTATATGAAGAACAAAGTGTGGCTTCCTATATGGATCAAAGAGTGAGTTTTATAAATGCTCTGTGCACAGGCCTCATAACCAAGTGATGGAGGAGGAGACTAAACTCTCCCTGTCATAGTCATGACTCCCAGTTCACAGAAGGAATCCAAACCAGTGGCTTCAACCCTTCTGCATACATTGTATTGACCTTTATCTGCAGTGCCCAAATGACTATAGTTCCTGAGGCCTTACTGACTCTCAGGCATTCTGACTCCAATGAACATTTTCTCACTATTTTGATATGGCATGCATTTATTCTTCCATCTCCTCCCTTGCTATCAAAAATCCTGTCAACAGAATGGTGTTAAACAGACACAAAGCTGATATGCTTCTCACCTGTGTTTTCACCACTGAGGAGAGAACAGCTGATTACAGGAATCCCTGGGCTGGGTCAGCTATGTGTGTCTACTCTTTGTAGGTTACTCAACATGAGAGGGTGTTAGGAAATTGAGGGCTGAACAACTACCACATGGAAATAGAGGACACAGTTAAAGGGTATATTCTACTATTGGCTGAACAGATGAAATAGTTCTAGGCAACACTTTCTCTTTATCCCTGGAAGTGAGGTCTCCAGGGGTCACCAGGAAAATTCATAGTCCACAGTCTTCAGATTCCTGGGGAAAATTGGCTGTTGTACATTTCCTTCCCCAAATTCATCAAGACTTTCTGCAAGGAAGGTCAGAGACAGCAGGTCACACTAAGGAAATCACACTTCCCATGTTATCAATACAGTGACCACACACACTGCAAGGCCATTAAGATCCTCAGTGTGAAACCATACTGTTCTGGCAGGGATATTCCAGGGTGCCCAAGGTTAAGCCTTAGGAGAATTAGACAGGACTGTGCCCTGACCTGCTAGGGAAATTCTCTTCCTTGTCCCCTACAAATTATCCCAATATCCTCCTCTAATATGAGTCTGTGAGAAGAGGTTATATTTTCCCCCAGAGGTCTCGGGGAAGAGCCCAGGCGCCTGCTAGAAGTGTTGCTGCAAAAGGGGATAATTCCATGAGATATCATGGTCTTGATGCTTCACAGGAATTTACACTTGAGACTAGACTAATGAATCAATTGTAGAAACCCTCAAATCAAAAAGAATCTTTGGTCTTCTTCTAAAACAAATGCCATTTGTGGTTTGAGTGATGCCAGAGCCAAACCTTGCTTCACAGAAGCAAACACACAAGGTAATGACACAGTTGTTTTCAGGTGACTGCTTAGCTAAGTTGAGCCAGCACAGAGAAGAGAGCAACTGGGAGGGAGAGCAGTGAAATGAGAGAAAGCCTCTTATGTCAGCCAACAACATTGGACAGGCCTAGAACCTCGAGAGAGATTGATCGTAAAGAGAAAGTATCAGTGCATGTAACAAAAGACATTTGATCCAAGTAGGGTATCTGACAACACCTTTGTGGATGTCCTACTGAGGTGGATAGAGTTTGTCAACCCTGACACAGGTGCAATGGCTTGACACTCAGGTCATGGAGGCCAAGTCATGGCCCCTACCTAGGATGGTTGAAGGCTCCCTGACCCACCTGACCTCTTTCTTTCCAAATCCATTATGTCCTGATTTAAAGCAATGTGTGTCTATAGGGCCTGTGTATAGAGATGACCTTCCACAGTGTAGACAAGGTGTGGGGAACAAACAATATGGATACTACCTGAGGGGGCACATGGAGTTTCATCCCCTTTAGAATAGGAACATTCACAGGCTAAATCTGAACCAGAGCCAAATTCCTGTTCATTTAATGGGAATTTGCCTTCATTGTAAGACAGATCACTGTCACACCCTTCTTGCAGAGTTGAAGGAGTCAGAACACATTCATTCTCTGTGTCCTGTGAGACTTCCTTCTTTTCAACTTCCTGCAGCTCCCTGCTGTGCTGCGTGAGACAGGAATGACAGAAGATCAAACCAGCAGGATCAGACAGTGTGGCTTCCTAGCTGGTGTTGATGGGAGTTAATACGGAGTGTCAGTAGAAGCAAAGGGCCATTGCCTGGAGGGAAAAAGCTATCCTTCCTACAAGAGACAGAGTGTGGCTGCCTCAGGGTGGGAGAGTAGCAGCAGCAGATACTCAGAGCACCAGCCACAGAAAGACTGATAAGGCATGAGACTCAACCATCCCAGTATGGTACAGTCACCACATAAAGCACAGATGGAGACCAGCCCAGGGGCAACCACCATGTGCCTGAATCTGGTTGACTTTAACATGGATTAATCAAGTGGTTCCAGCTCTGGAGTGTTTGCAGACGGCAGGAACTTGTGCTTTCTAGGTACCTTTGTATAAATAGTGTCACATGACTCCCCATGTTTTTGGTTTTTGTTAGGTACTTTTCCTGGTGTTTAATTTTGCTAGTTGTTTGTTTACAAATTCCTTTATGGTCACCTTCCTACCATAGATCTTAGAGAACCATGTAGGAAATAGATATGCATCTCTTCCCTGTGTCCATTTACAGGGCAGAACAGCTATTTTGTAGGTATGGGGAACCCTAACGCTGCTAATTCATCTTAGTCTTATAAGCCCCATAGAGACTACAGAAAGCCAGGCTCACAGGGGGCACCCGGGGTTGACCCTCTGCAGTCTTGCATATCCTTGCATCTGGCACCTGGGAATCTCTTGACCTCACTTACTTTTTTTTCTCCATCTGTGTTCATTTTTACCTACACATTACCAGTTCCTAAATATTCATTGTCACCTGGGGGGTCAGTGTTTCTTTTTCTTCATCATCCTCCTCATTGTCATAATTTTCTGCAAAGAAATCCAGAAATGTCCCATCAGCTATTTTCCACATCACCACTATAAACAGAGTGGTTTTTATGACCCTAAAGACAGAAGTGTCTTTGCATGACTAGATGTTCTACTGAGTTTAAGAAGGTGTCTTTAAGAATTGCTGTAACCTGGGTTTCTGATCCATCATCAGGCAGTGTGTCTATGATTCTGAGGCTCAGCATCACTGAACCTGGTCAACTGTTTCTACTGTCTCTTGTTGTCCATATCAGGGGATTGTTGTCCAGGTTCAATCCTAACTCCCACAACTGTGTCTTGCAGCATGCCCCAAGCCCCACCCCAGGCACAGATTCGGTGCATTCACAGCTCTCACACAGAGCCTCCTCTGTGCCCTCACAACAGGACACCCACCCTGTCCTACATCCCTCCACCGGGGACTTCATGGACCCCCACATGGGCTTCAGTGGTCTCAAGGGGACGTGTGTCTATGAAAAGTGTTCCAGTCTAAACTGCGTTCCCACCTCCAAGTCCTACTGCATCCAGTACCTCATCCAACTTCACACGGTCAGGGCCTTTCTTTTTTACTGTAGTACATTCAAGAATTTTCCTATTTGATCACTATAGGAACAACACTTTATTTCATATATACTTTAGATGAGGAGACAGTAATGGAGAAAGTAGAACTCACTCTCTCACCCACAGTTAATACAGACAAGGCTGAGTCTGGGAACCCCCCCACTTCTGCAGGGATCCTTGCACACTAACAAGCTGCCTCCTGTCACATTCCCCTTTCCAGGCTCTAACACTGTTCAATGCTGCCTCCTACCCAAAAGGCTGCATCCCCTCAGGGAGGAAGCAGACAGGTGGACCACATGACCTCCACCCTGTGCATTGTTCCTCTCTGCTACCACCTCCCAGCCCTGGTCCTCTCATGGCCCCATGTGTGATGCGGAACCCAGGACAGCCACTGCAAACAGTGTGAGGGCAGGTGTGGAGACTCTTGGGAGCTCAGGGTCTTGGAGCAGTGCAGTGCAATCAGAGCATCTTACCTGGGCTGGGCTTTTGAGCAAGGCACTAGGCCAACCTGCATCCCTCAGTCAGTTACCCTTGGGAATGCTCAGCATCACCATGGGTGAGGAGGTCGTAGAAGTGCTTAGCGAGTAGTTGGGAAACATCTTTCCCTTCCCATAGCTTCTCATACATATGGGTCAGTTCTTTAGCCTGATATTTAATTAGGATATAATATTGCCTAAGGTGGGACAGAGAGAAAATTGTAAAATGCAAAGAGTTGAATAATAGATTATAAGACCTTTTGTGAAGATTTCTAGCAGAATTTCCTCAAGGAGCCCTCGACGTGGGATTCTGGCCTGTGTGGTGACCTGTCTGTGTCACAGAAAGTAGAAGGTTAATCAAGGCCTCCTCTGTATCAGAGTGTGCTCCTGTTCATGCCCTGGACATCCCGTGATCTTTCCTTCTGTAAACAAAGCCAGGGGTCCTCCTAAGCACACTTCAGAGAGATGCCCCTTCAGCTGCTCACTTGGGGCACACGCATTTCCCTGGAAAACTACACATAGTGCAGCGTGCAGTGAATGGACACAGCACCAGACACAGAAGCGTGGACAGTGCGGCTGGGGTTAACTGGTGCACTCAGGAGAATGGCAGGTCAAGAAGACAGCATTTTCTGAGAGAAAGGATGGCAGGCTGTAGTCAGCCAGGTCCTGACACTGTGAAGGGAAAATGAGGTGTTAATCTCACAACATTGTCAATGTGCTAAATGTCACAAATTGTTCCCTTGAATTTGGCGAATTTGATTTTTTTTTTCAAAAGAGAGAATGAGGCTCTGAGTCATTGGAGTCCATCGTTTACCAATCACTGTTGTCTAAATTGTTTTAGACATATTTGTATAACATGCCTGTCATTGACAGTTTTTGCCCTTCTCCAGGCCCAGTCTTGCCGCTACCCCAAGTCAGAGATGCCCACAGCTTCCCTCCAGCCTCCCACACAGAGCCCTCCTTACCTGAGATTCTCAGCCAACATGTCTGCCTGGTTGCCCATCTCAAACAGCATCTCCTCCCCCAGCACGGATTCACTGATGTTGGTGGGCTGTTCACACTCTGAGAAACAGAGACGACTGCCTCAGTGGAAAGCTGGACATGCTGCTATGCTCACTGCCTTCAAGGGAGGAGGCAGGGTCCATCCCCAGACAAACGGAACCCGGCAACCAGGCTCTGCACTGGGAGCTCCACGTCTCATTCCTCAGCCTCCCAACTACAAGACACTGGATTACTCCCTGTTTTACAGCCCAGGAAAGAACAGCCTCAGGGCACAGAGAGGAACTAGATGCCCTGATTAACTGGTATTTGGCAGTTGGAATTCATATCCCCTGACACCAACCCTGATCTTGGTCACTCTAGCAAGCCTTGAAGACTCTTTTTTTTTTTTTTTAAGATTTTATTCATTTATTTGACAGACAGAGATCACAAGTAGGCAGAGAGGCAGGCAGAGAGAGGGCAGGAAACAGGCTCCCTGCTGAGCAGAGAGCCCGATGCGGGGCTCGATCCCAGGACTCTGGGATGATGACCTGAGCTGAAGACAGAGGCTTTAACTCACTGAGCCACCCAGGTGTCCCTTAGCCTTTCAGACTCTTAAGGAAAACACTAAGCAGGGACATGATGTCAGGCCCCCAGGACTACAGGACCAATGGATCCCCTGAGCTGGGATTTCTATAGTAAACAAGTGTCTCAAAGATAAACATTCATCCAGATAGAACTGTGTGAACTAGAATGCATAAAACCAGAAGGACCTGAAAAGACCATGGCCAAATCTTAATAAAGTCTGTGTCATTAGAAGTACTAGAATTATGAACAGAGTTTACATGGTGCCAGACTCTGCTGTGAAAGCTTTACAAGAAATTATTCAGTATTCATTTTGACTCAGAGAAGTAAGTCTCACGACAGTAATAGAGGCCCAGGAAGATAGGCAGCATTGATTGGAGTTCAGGCAGACTGACCCAATGCCCATGCTCTTCACCCCTGTGCCGTGTTACCTCCACCCAAGACCTCGGTGATAATCTATTTTCATCATCTTCCCAACTGGCTTCCCTCAGTTACATGATGATTATCAGGAAAGTTGGAATCAAAACTTTGTTGCCCTTCACTAAAAGCTCGTCATCTCTTCACTTTCTCTAGAGCAGTTTTCAATTTTTGCTTTTTTCAGCCTCAGTCATTGTTAATTATACCTCCCCTTGATGTATTGAAAGGAAACTGAGAAAATGACAAAAATTTGAGCTCATAGTTGTCAGGATTCCTTCCTGTCATTCGGCTGTGCATGTGTCCCGTTCTCATGGTTCCTTCTGTCACTGCAGCCCCCTCCTAATGAACAGGCAGCTGAACTCCCCATTTCGGGCTGACTATGGGAGAGGGCTTGCCACACACACTGGCTTGGGTGGTTTCTGGGGCTGTGGTTTTCCCCACGCACCCTCATTCTCACTTGCCTACATGTCTCATGGCCCAGGCCTGGACCTGCTGGCTGTCCTGACTCACTGAAGGTTCCTCAGCTCAGGCAGGGACCGAGGAGGTAGCACAGATTGTCTGATGTTCCCCTAAACACCCCCAGCCTTCCCACTGGGTATCAAATAGCCTCTGTGTAATTGGGAAGCAGAGTCTGAGCTGGGGCTCCCTCTCAACAAAGGGATCACTGTGTGGATGGTGTCCCTCATGGATAACACAGTTTCAGGGAAAGCAGACCCCACTTCTATCTCGTTGAAAGTAGGTCATATCACCTGCTATAGTTCTCTCCCCACCTCACAAACTGGTGCCATGTGTACAATCAGCATGTTTCTCCCACTGTAGGTAGCTTGGTGCTTTGCCAGTGGGACATCAGAGAAGCACGACTTGAAGCACAACCTTAGTCCCAGACACTTGGGCCAACAGTGATAAAGGATCTGCTACAGGACAGAGAGGATCCTGACAGAACCAGTCATCTCTCTATCTGCACCAAGAATCAATCACTGGGATGAAAACTCTAACCCACCCTATAGGTCACTGCTAACCTGGGGAGGATGCTAACATACTTGTCTTCAGTTTTCCCATCCTCAGCAAACTGAGGGCCAAATACCCACTCCTACATTTCCTGCATTGTGGTCAGAATGAAATTTAGGGTGACATTGGAAATGGAGAAGAAAGCATCTGGAGAGGCTTTTCTTTTCTCAGAAGGAATACAGACAGCCATGACTTTGGTGACCAGGACTTGTAAGACTTACTGTATTTCTGCAGTTGGTTGGCCAGGGAGTAGGCAGTAGTTTCTGATATAAGGAGTTTCTCCTTGAGGTCTCCGAAGTCCTGCTTGATTTTCTACTGCTGGGATTGAGGCTCTGGTTTGATTTCCCGGAGGCTGATTTCTTCCCCTGCCTGGGACAGAGGGCCAGGAGGTGCTGCCATGGTGATGTGTGGCAGAAAAGGTAGAGCTGGGGTCTGAGGAGAAGAAACCCAAACACATTATGGGTTAAATTCCAGTGACATCAAGTTGGTTTAATCAGGACTGAGGGGTAAAGATACAGGAATTCTTTACTTACTGTTGGGAGCAATTCGAAAAACACCCCACAGCACTTGAGAGTCAGTAACCACAAAAACAAGGTTCAAGATGGCAGAGCTGGGAGCCGGAGGCACTGCTCATAGCTCAGACTCCAACTGGAATGACCGAGGGAACACCCAGAATGCCAGCTAATGGTCTGCACTTGCACTAACAGAATGGAATGTCCAGGGTGTCAGTGGAATCTGGGGAGCCCCTGCCTTCCAGTTGCTGAGGTCATGCTGATACACAAGACTTCCTGGTCTCCCTTGAAGGTCACTACTAATGGGGCCCACCCCTCAGTGGCCACTCTCAGTAGTTGTCTACCCTTGTGCTGATACCACAGTTCCCATCTCTTTCTAAAACATTATCTCAGCTTAGTTCTCATTGTTCACTATTATGTGTGTATAAAGTCATCAAGGCAGAAATAACTTCCCAAGATGTTTTCTTTCTTTTCTTTTTTCTTTCACTTTTTTAATTGATTTCAGAAAGAGTGAATAGGGGGACAAGTAGAAGGAGAGAGAGTGATAAGGGCCTCAATGTCACAACCCATGAGATCATGACCCTAGCCTAAACCCAAAGGTCAGATGCTCAACTAACTGAACCGTCAGGCACTCCTCCCAACAGGTATTCTTAAGGGCTCTCATAACCTCATCCCACTTCTCTTTAAGGTAAAACAGATCTCAAGGTTTCTCCAATAAGGGAAATTTTCTAAAGTCATCGATTATCATGATGTTCTTCTCCAGATCTTCTCTGGTTTTCTTCTCTATCCATTAGAAACACAAGAGAAACATGATAGCAGTTTAGTTATCTTTAGTTGCTTTGTATTTGAAAAGCTTTTCGATTTACTTAGATTTTCCTATATTCCTAAGAATACTTTCTTAGGATGTATGTAGTAAATCTTTAAAGCAAAAACAAAACAAAACAACCCTCCCCAAAAAAATCTAAAACAAAAACATGAGAAAAACCAGAGTTAGTTTATGCAATTAATTTTGGAAAACTGTTTTCTGTCCCAACTCTCTCAAAATTCTTCTTCCTGCATCTGTGTTAGGTAGGCTTCTTTTTGCCTTATGTGAACATATAATTTCAATTTTCTTAGCTATTTTCCTAAGATTGGAATTTCTGTGACCTACATAACCCTGTGTTTAACTTTTTGAGGAACTGCCAAACTATTTTCCAAAGCAAAGCAATGACACCATTTTCCATTCCCACCAAGAACGTGTAAAAATTCCATTTCTCTCAAGCTTCCTGACATGTGTATTATCTCTTTGTTTGAAGTCATACTTGTGGAGTGAAGTGGGATCTCACTGTGCTTTAGATTTGTATTTTTCTAATGACCCATGATATTGAGCCTCTTTTCATGTGTTCACTCTTGCATTGGTATTATCCTTTAGAGAAATTCTACTCAAACTCTTTTTCCCATTCTTATATTGGCTGTCTTATTACTGCTTAGTTGTAAGAGGGTTCTTTCAATGTATTCTAGATAGCAGACCTCCATCAGATATACAATTTGCAAATATTTATCTCACTCTGTGGGTTGCCTTTTAACTTCCTTGATAGTGTCCTTTGAAACAAAAAGATTTTAACTTTAATGAAATCCAATTTATCTATTTATTGTTGGGTTAGTTGTGCATTTAAGAAGCGAGCTTAACCCCAAATCATGAAGATGCATAAGTGTATGTTCCTGAAAACATTGTTTTGAATGAGAGCTTTCTGGGTTTTAGTGGGTGGTAGAGATTATTTAATAATGTCTCTTGTCTGTTGATTGATATTTCTCTCAATTCATACTCCTATGCCTGTTTTCCCTCCTGTGGAGCATGCCTTGGCCTGTAACAGAGATTTGGGAAATGGTATCTATCAATAACCTGGCTTAGATTCAGGGGAAAGTCCTGATCTGGTCTTACTCCACTCACAGTTTCACAAATTGCTCAGGGCCTAGAGGTAAGTAGTTGATGATCTTTCTGAGGTACACTTAGTTGTCCAGTAATCCAGATCATTCTAGGGCCAGAGTGGACTTTCTCAATCCCCTCCAGGCCAAGAAGACTGCCAGGGTTGGACCTAGTCAAGACTTTCATCTCTGGTCTTAATGGAAAGTAGACATGCTTCAGGGTTTTGGGAAAGTTGTTCCTTACAAATTGGTTCCTCTCCAATCTTTTTATTATATACATGATTTCTTCCAACTTGTCTGTTCCTTGCCAATTGTCTGTGCTTTTAAAAATGTGTAAAGGAGAATCCAAGGTCAAATATATTCTTAGCAAAAAGTACAGTTCCTGTACATTATCAGGTGATCATACTAATACTAGGAACTATTTTATTACCCAGATGTTATCCTTTTCCTGATGAGGGGAGGAAAAAAACTCAGAAAGATGACAAAGCTTTGCAAGGTCACAGATCTAGTGAAGAGAGGAGGGAGCATTAGAAACCATTTCTGGGGGCGCCTGGGTGGCTCAGTGGGTTAAAGCCTCTGCCTTCGGCTCAGGTCATGATCCCAGGGTCCTGGGATTGAGCCCCGCGTCGGGCTCTCTGTTCGACAGGGAGCCTGCTTCCCTTTCTCTCTCTGCCTGCCTCTCTGTCTACTTGTAATCTCTGTCAAATAAATAAATAAAAATCTTTAAAAAAAAAAAAAAAAGAAAGAAAAGAAACCATTTCTGGAGGCACCTGGGTGACTCAGACAGAAAAACATCCAACTCTTGATCACAGTTCAAGTCTTGATCTCAGGGTTGTGAACTGGAGACCCGTGTTGGGGCCCACTTGAAAAAAGAAAGAAAGGATAAAAGAAAGAAAGAAAAAGAAAGGAAAAATGAAAGAAAGAAACCAATGTAGCAGATATCCCATTGGGTTTTCATAGGCTTATGAATCATTTGGATATCTTCTTTGAGGATAGGCTTTTTTTCTAAGATTTTATTTATTTACTTATTTCTCAGAGAGAGAGAGAGCAAATGCAGGCAGAGGCAGAGAGAGAAGCAGACTCCCTGCTGAGCAAGGAGCCCAATGTGGGACTCCATCCCAGGACCCTGGTATCATGACCTGAGCCAAAGCAGTGGCTTAACCGACAGAGGAAAATATTTTTCCTCATTAATATATGGGTTATTTCTCATTTTCTTCGTGATTTGTAAGAGTTTTTCATATGTTTAAGTGAGTGTTTTGTCAGATATATGTTTTGAAAATCATCATTCCTAGCCTATAGATGGACTTTTCTTTTCTAAAGACTGTCTTATATGTACCCCAATGTTCATAGCAGCAATGTCCACAGTCACCAAACTGTGGAAAGAGCCAAGATGCCCTTCAACAGATGAATGGATAAAGAAGATAATATCCATATATACAATGGAATATTATGCTCCCATCAGGAAGGATGAATACCCAACTTTTCTATCAACAGGGATAGGACTAGAGAAGATTATGCTGAATGAAATAAGTCCATCAGAAAGAGTCAATTATCATATGGTTTCACTTACTTGTGGAACATAAGGAATAACATGGAGGACATTAGGAGAAGGCAAGGAAAAGTGAATTGGGGGAAATTGGAGGGGATAGGAAGCATGAGAGACTGGGGAGGGGAGGAGAATGGATGGATGGGTGAGGCTGGTGGTGGGTATTAAGGAGGGCACGTATTGCATGGAGCACTGGTTGTGGTGCATAAACAATGGATCTTGAAACACTGAAAAAATAAAATTAAAAAATAAATAAGGACTGTCTTATTATGTAAACAGAAGAATATTTTTGTTTTCTTTGAAGTAAATTTTTTTTATTTTCTATGAAGTACAATTTGATTTTTTAAAAGATTTTATTTATCTATTTGACATACAGAGATCACAAGTAGGCAGAGAAGCAGGGGGGTGGGTTAGGAGGGGAGAAGGCTCCATCAAACAGAGTGCTTGATGCGGGGCTCAATCCCAGGACCCTGAGATCATGACCTGAGCCCAAGGCAGAGGCTTTAACCCACTGAGCCACCCAGGCACCCCAATTTAATTGATTTTTTATGGTGAGTGCTGTTGTGTCCTGTTTTAGAAATATTTTCCAATGCCAAGATTATGAATATTTCCTATTCTTCTTTTATAAGCTTTGTAAATTTTGCTTTATATCTCCAAATAATTTCAATATATGGTGGAACTGTTTGTTAATATTTACTTTTTTAAAAACAAATCTTCTTTTGCTCTAGTACAAGAATATGGATATATATATACACACATAAATAAAATCAAAGAACTGTACTTATTTTGTGGATATATTTTTAAATCTTTATTCTTTTTTTTAATTTTTATTTTTTTATTTATTTTATTTTTATATAAACATATAATGTAACTTCACCCCCCTCTCCCAATCCCTCTCCCCCCCCGCTCAGTTTATGACATTAAGAGTCTCTTTTGGTTTGTCTCCCTCCCGATCCCATCTTGTTTCATTTATTCTTTTCCTACCCCCTTAACCCCCACCCCCATTGCATCTCCACTTCCTCATATCGGGGAGATCATATGATAGTTGTCTTTCTCTGATTGACTTATTTCGCTAAGCATAATATCCTCTAGTTCCATCCATGTCGTCACAAATGGCAAGATATCATTTCTTTTGATGGCTGCATAGTATTCCATTGTATATATATACCACATCTTCTTTACCCATTCATCTGTTGATGGACATCTAGGTTTAAGTCTTTATTCTTTCACTTTGATACATTTATGTTTACTCCCACCATACGAGTTTTTTTTTTTTTAATTACTGGAGTTATAGAGTGAGTTTTGAAATTAAGTGGAGTCCACCATGTGAGTGCTTTTTCAAGATTGTCTGTCTTAGGTTCATTGATTTTCTTTTCTTTTTTTAAAGATTTTTTATCTATTTATTTATCTGACAGAGATCACAAGTAGGCAGAGAGGCAGGAAGAGAGAGAGGTTCATTGATTTTCATATACATTTTTTTATGTTGTTTGTCAGAGAGAAAAGAAAAAGCCAGCACAAGCAGGGGGAGCTGCAGGCAGAGGAGCAGGCAGAGGGAGAA
>RCUC01152602.1:0-57745 GCA_003697995.1 Taxidea taxus jeffersonii
CCCCCCCACATTAAACTGAGATAAATATGTGAACATTCTTACTTAACCAAGTGAAATAATTAACCCTGCAGTTAGTCCATAAACACAGGCTCTAAGAGCACTTGTAGACTCCTCCCCACATTGCTCAGCATTTTCTAGAATATTCTCTAAACACAAATAGGCTCAATTCATAAATCAGACATTACACTAGAGGTCATTGCTTCAGTTGGCACATCCTATCTTTTATCTTTTAAAAGCTGATATTCACATACATAATATGGTTTTGTATGTAAAACACAGCTTTCAACTTCAGCATAAATTTTTTTGTTTTTGTTTTTCCAAAGATTTTATTTATTTGACAGATAGAGATTACAAGCAGGAAGAGAGGCAGGCAGAGAGAGAGAGGAGGAAGCCAGCTCCCTGACAAGCAGAGAGCCCGATGCGAGGCTCGATTCCAGGACCCCAGGATCATGACCTGAGCCGAAGGCAGAGGCTTTAACCCACTGAGCCACCCAGGCGCCCTTTTTGTTTTTTTTTTTAAGATTTTATTTTTAAATAATCTCTACATCCAAAATGGGGCTTGAACTCACAACATGGAGATCAAGAGTTGCATGGTCTACCCATTGAGGCAGCCAACTCACAACAGGGAGATCAAGAGTTGTATGGTCTACCCATTGAGGCAGCCAGGTACCGCTCAGCATAAAATTAGTAAATGCTCACAAGACAGGGATATCCTTGACTGTTTGTTTTCTTTCTGTGTTACTTCCTCACCGAAGGATCTTTTTGGTTCTCGGTGATCTCAAGTTTGAAACAATTTCTGCTGTTTAATGTCTCTGTGTATGTGCCCCTTTTTTCCCCTTATTCTGGTTTTTTCGCAGTCTCTGTATTTTTTTTTATCACCTGTTCAGCCTTCCACTCTTCAGCCTTCACCTTCCATTTTTAGTGCCATCTTGGTCACATTGTACCATTCTTTCCTAAACAATCACTGTATAAAGTCATAATTCTATATTACTTCTTAAACATGTTGAATTAAAATGTATTTCTTAATAGAACACTTTATCCTTTTAAAAATCCTTCAATTTAGTTAATTTAATTTTTTGAATTAAGATATAATTGACATATTAATTTCAGGTGTAAAACATAATGATTCAATATTTGTATATATTGCAAGATGAGAACCACAGTGAGTGTACTTAATAACTATCACCACACACAGTCATGACTTCTTTTCTTTTTTTTAAAAGATTTTATTTATTTATTTGACAGACAGAGATCACAAGTAGGCAGAAAGGCAGGCAGAGAGAGTGGAAGAAGCAGGCTGTCCGCAGAGCAGAGAGCCCGATGCGGGGCTCGATCCCATGACCCTGGGATCATGACCTGAGCTGAAGGCAGCGGCCTTAACCCACTGAGCCACCCAGGCGCCCCGACTTCTTTTCTTTTGACGAGAACTTTTTAAGATCTTAGTTAACTTAGTTTTTAAAACTAAAATGGAATTTTTACTTACAGGACACCAATACTTATCTTTTTCCCTTAGATTCACTGGCTAAGAGTCCCTTAGGATAGCTGAGTACCCTTTAAAATTTGTATTTAATTAAATACATAATGCATGATGATACATTTTGGAAATCTTTATCTCATACCTTTAAATTATGTTTTATTATTCTGAAGTATAGTAATAAACCATAATTATTTCCCCATTGATGAATATTTAGTTTTTCCCATTATAAATCTGTGAACAAAAGGCCTCAGTAACTATAAGTATCTATCTATCCTTTTTCTAATATGACAGTTTCTTTTTAAGGTAGCTTTATTATGTAATGCTTCTGGATTAAGGATTTTATGACTTTTCAGTACTGAAGTGAGAAGTGCCTTTCTAAGATGATCCCGCTTATATAAACACTAAAATTTTCTAAATGAAAAAATACCCTAAGATAAATTTTTTTTACCCTAAGATATTTAAAGAAAAGCTTGTTTTCCTATTTAATAAGAGTTTTATCAGAAATGGGTGTTGGATTTTAATAGGTTTTTTCACTCACTATCTGGGGAAATGATCATTTCCTTTTGTAATTATAATTATAAATATATTTGTAATACTTGGATTATAATACTATATATATATATATTTTAAAGATTTTATTTATTTATTTGACAGAGAGAGAGATCACAAGTAGGCAGGGAGGCAGGCAGAGAGAGGAGGAAGCAGGCTCTCCTCGGAGCAGAGAGCCCTATAATACTATATATTAACTTTATCTTATTTGTTGGTGATATATTGGTGGTAGATATTATTTGCAAATATTTTATTTAGGATTTTTGCACAAATATTCATGAAAGAGCTGAATCTCCACTTTTCCTTTTTTGTATCCCCTTGGTCAGATTTTAGTATCACTGGTATGTTGGCATCTTCATAAAAATAATTTCCATCTCTCTGTGTTTTGGAAAGTACAAACGAGGTTGTAGTTGTCCATCTCACTAGTATTAACCTCTTCAATGGTTTCATTCAGATGCTTTGCGGGAAAGGATTGTATTCTTAAAACATTCTCTATTTTCTCTAGGTAATTTTTAATCATTAAATATTTCTACCTTTCATATTTTCTTAGAAAACCAACCATTTTATCCAAGTTTTCTTTTTTCCTTTTTTTTTTGTTGTTGTTTTTATGGCTTTACTTATTTTTTTGAAAGAGAGAGAGCATGAGTAGGGGGAGGGGTGGGAGAGAAGCATACTCCCCCTTAAGCAGGGAGCCCGAGGCAGGGCTAGATCCAAGGACCTTGGAATACTGAACTGAGCTGAAGGCAGACACTTAATTGACTGAGCCACCCAGGCACCCCTTAGCCAAGTTTTCAAACTTATTTGCATAGAGTTGAATAAAAGAGTTTTCTAAATCTTAACATTATTTCTCTATTTCTTCATTTTTTTTTTCTTCTTCATTTTATTTTCAAATTTTATACGTGTGCCTTCTTTTCTTCCTGATTAGATTTTGGTATGTGTATTAATTTCTGCTTCATATTTATTTCTAAACTTGATTATTTTGTATTTTTGTCAAATTTTAGAAATGTAATGCTTTATTAATGTATTTACAAATATTTACTTCACCACTGATTTATTTTTTTAGTTGTACAAGTTCTCCTTTGAGCACTATACTATGTAGGGTCTTATTTTTGTTATTTTAAAGATACTAGGAAATTTTCTCCTTAGTAAAACTCAATGTGGCTTAAGGTAGAATTTTTACATTTGTAAGTGGTAAGACTTTTGATATTTTATTATTTATTTCTGGTTTTATTCTTTTGAGGGAAGAGACTATATTTGAATATATTGTATACCACTTCTCCTGTTTTAGAGTATATGGGTTATCTATTAAAGTCTAACATATGATAGCATTTATAAATATTTCATGGGTACTGCCATAGATGACATGTGTATATGTCTGTGTAGATACACACACTTTTGAAAAAATGAAAGAGATCTTCCATATTAATTATTCAGTTCCTGTGGTATCCTTAATTATTTTGTCTTTCTAATCTGCTGGGAGATTTGTTTTAGAGCCTCTAGATTTCAGTCCACAATACTAATGTGTTTTATTAAACTCTCCTTGAAGAAGGAGTACTTCATTTTTACTTTGCATATGGATCTGCAATAATGTAACTAACCTCATACCTTACAATAGATCTTAGGAAAATGTCTGTATACCTCAGAGTGTAATTATTAGACAATTGGGTAAGCATATATGTTCAGCTCTCTGTAGCAGGTAAACCAAAGTATTTCAATACAACTGTACCAAGTGGCACTATCTCTTGCAGTATGTGAGAATTCCATGTCGAAACTTACCAACTCTTTAAATTTCTGCCTTTTAATTTTCTTTATTCTGCTATGTTAATTGCCTTTCTCTGATGACTAAGGAAGTTTAGTATCTTTTCATATTTTTTTAGCAATTTGGATATCTTCTTTGATGAAGCACCAGATAGTCATTGTGCCCATTTGTCTATTAGGTTGCTTTTCTTCTGCCTCTTATTATTTACAGAAATTCTTTATCTGGACTGCGGTTTAAATTTTTTTTTTAATTTTACAATCTTCTTGGTACTTCTAGAAACTTTAAACACCTTAACCCCATCTTTCTCTTTGCATTACTGTGACAGCATTTTCACTGTATCTATTTTAGACCCTTCTAGAAATCACTATTGCTATCACTGTTTTATATGGTCAGTAGGCAAACAATATTCATTTCTCCTATACACCTATTATTCTCTCAAATTTTCTTTACTCTTATTTGCATTCTTTAATTTCCTTCTCTGACTATTTTTCTTCTGCCTGAAGAACTCCCTATAACTTACATATTTTAGAAGCAAATTCTTTATTTTTTCTTTTGAGAATATCTTTGTTCATCTTCATTTTTTGAAAGATATTTTTGCTGGGTATGTAAATAACAGCTGGAAGTTATTTTCTTTTAGTAGTTTAAGAATGTCATTTTGTTGGTTTCCTGGGTGGCTCAGTTGGTTAGGCATCTGACTCTTGGTTTTGGCTCATGTCATGACCTCAAGGTCATAGGATTGAGCTGAGCCCCTACATCAGGCTCTGGATTTGGGCTCTGTGCTGAGCAGGGAGTCTGCCTCTCTGCTCTCTTCCCCTCTGCCTCTTCCCTTGCTTGCTCACTCTTTTTTTCTCTAAAAATAAATAAATAAATACTTTTTTTTTTTTTTTAAAGAAAAAATAATGTCATCTTGTTGCATTCAGGCTCCCATCATTTCTATTATAAACTCAGTGGGAAGTCTTCATATTGTTTCTTCTTCTTTCTTCCTTCTAGGTGTCTTTTACAAGAAGAGCCAGTTCCTCCCCAGCAACTCACAGCTTCTTGAACCCTGATACTGTGTCATGCTTAGAACCCTATTCCCATGAAACTTCTTCCAGAAAAGGCAAATCTCTCTCAAAATGAACTACCTGCTGTTTAAGAGACTGATTTTTTTTCCTATGTCACTGCATACATTTCATCCTCTTTGAAACTATTTTTCTCTTCATACAGTTGAGGCACTGTCCTTTTTCTTTCTTTTTTTTTTTCAGTTTGAAGAAACTTTTTTTTAAAAATTATTATTTAAGCTTTATTTAAACATATAATGTAACCCCACCACCCTCTCCCAACCCCTCTCCCCCCCACCCCCCTCAGTTTGTTTTATGACATTAAGAGTCTCTTTTGGTTTGTCTCCCTCCCGATCCCATCTTGTTTCATTTTTACTTTTCCTACCACCTTAACTCCCACCCCAACATCCAGATGGCCAACAGACACATGAAAAAGTGCTCCACATCACTGGGTATCAGGAAAATACAAATCAAAACCACAATGAGATACCACCTCACACCAGTCAGAATGGCTAAAATGAACAAGTCAGGAAATGACAGATGCTGGCGAGGATGTGGAGAAAGGGGAATCCTCCTACACTGTTGGTGGGAATGCAAGCTGGTGCAACCACTCTGTCCTTTTTCTTAAACAGTATTTTGGAGTTGGCTAATTCTTATTTTATGTAGGACAAGATAAGTGCTTTAATTTCTCAGTATTATTGATTTTTATATATTTAAGAACACTTTAACTGCATTATTGAATACTGATTCTGTTCTATTTTGTATTCTTTAATATTAAACATTATTTTGTCTCTAACATGTGAGTGACCTCTCATATGTCATAACTTCTCCCACATTCTGTTTCTAATGTCTAATTTGAATTGTTCATTAGCAGAATTTCATCTCTTTTGTCCTTTTTTGTAGCTGTTTTTCACATTCTCTCTCCAAATGTCCAACAATTCTTATCTAAAAGCTTACAATGTACATACAGTCCATTTTAGAGACTGGCTATACTATTTCTGAAATTTTCCTTATGTTCTACAACTTTCTCAAGAGATTGATACAATTTAATGTGTGTATAGTTTTCTTCACATTTTCTTATGTCTCCTTGTAATTTGCTAACCATTAGAGACCTAGTATCATGACAGCTAAATTTTTTTTTAAGTTGGGATATAAATATGCATTGTAAAAGTCACTTGAGAAACAAAAGACTGTCCTGTCTCTAAAAGTGCCCTTGCACCTCCTTGTCAATCTCTTCCCTATCAGAAGCAAACACTGTTCTGACTTCTTTCCTCATAGAAACATTTCTGCATGTTTTTGAACTTGAGGTAAATGGAATCATACTGAATGTACATTTTTGTGTTTGGCTTCTTTCACTCGAAATGTTTTTGGGTGCAACTAATGTATTTATTTGCCAGTAGTTCATTTCTCTTTGTTGCTGACAAGGATTTAACTAGGATCTAACTATGTCACACTTTGTCTTTCCAGTTTCTTGTTAATGGATGTTTGGATTGCTTTGGAGTTCAAGTTAGATTTAACTGCTCTTGTGTAATATTTCTCCATCACTTTGGTGGGAGGGGAGATCTATAAAAATATGTACTAAATTTTGGAATATTTTTTTATCTTGCCACTTGATTAAGAAAGTTTCTGGGTTTTCTTATTTTCTTCTTTTGATAATTTCATTAAAATTTAATTTAGTTAATTTACTTATTTTTAAGATGTTATTGTTTTTTGAGAGAGAGAGCACAAGAAGGGAAGGAAGGGCAGAAAGGGAGGAAGAAGCAGGCTCTCCGCTGAGCAGGACGCCCAACACAGGGCTCAATCCTGGGAGCGGAGATCCTGATCTGAGCCTAAGGCTGACACTTAACCAAGTGAGCCACCCAGGTGCCCCTAAAATTTAATTGTAAAAAGTGATAGAGAATCTTCAAGAAATTCTCTTACTCTGTCATCTTATCTGAACCATTAGGGTCCTACGAGTCAAATACATCTTGAGTAAGCACTAAGGGCTTTAGAACTTAGAACTTTTAAATGTAATCTTAGCTAAGCATAATTGAAATAAAATTGCAGATGGGTGCCTGGGTGGTTCAGTTGGTTGAGTGTCTGACTCTTGGTCTGGCTCAGGTCATGATCTCATGGTTATGGGATCAAGCCCCAGCTCCCATATAGGGCTCCACACTCAGTGCAGAGTCTGCCTTGGGTTTGCTCTTCCTCTCCCTCCCCTTTAACCCCTCTCCCCATTTTCAAGCATATAGTCTCTTTCTCTCTCTTTCTCTCTATAAAATAAATAAGTGAATAAAAAAGCCTTAAAAAGAAATAAAATTGCAGAATTAGCTACATACAGGTATTATTTGGGCTATTTTTCACTTTTACTGAGATATAATTTAGAGTCAATAAAACTCACTGATTTGAGTGCATAGTCTAGTGAGTTTTGGTAAGTGTATAGAGATAGGTAACCCCTGCCCAAATCAAAATATAAAATAGATTCTTCACCCTAAAATGTTTCCCTTTGCTTCTTTGTAGTCCACCTCATTTCTCAACCTCCAGCCTCAGGCATCCACTGATATGCCTTCTGTAACTATAGTTCAGCTTTTTCTAAACTGTCATATAAATGGAATCACACAGTACAGAGTTATATTTTGTTTGTTATCATTAATTCAGCATAAAGTTTTTTAAAAACTTTATAGTCATGTATTTTATACATCATAAAACTCACCCATTTCAAATGTACTATTCAATGATTTTTAATATATTTACAAACCTGTGCAAACATCACCATAAATCAATTGTAGAATATTTTCATCACCCCAGTGAGATCCTTCATGCCCATTTACTGTTCATCCAATTTCCACTGTCTGCCCTAAGGAACCCCTAATCTACCAGTTGACTCTATGCATTTGTCTTTTGTGGACATTTCATATAAATTAAATCATACAATATGTGGTTTCATGTCCCTAACTCTTTTTACTTTGTACACTATTGTTAAAATTCATCCATGTTGTTGACTGTATTAATATTTTGCTCCTTTTTCCCACTCATTTTATCAAAATGCACAGTATTACTTAATTTGCTTATCCATTCAACTTTTGATAGTCATTTCCAAGCTTGAGGCTATTATGAATAATGTTTTCATAAACACTTTCAATCCTGCATGTGAAATATGTTTTCATATTTGGAGGTAAATACATAGGAGTGAGATTGCTGGGTCCTACAACAAGTATATGTACAACTTCATAATACACTGTTCTACTGGTTTCAAAAGTGGCTGTACAATTTTACATTCCTTAAGCAATGTATAATAGCTACAGTTGCCCCATATTTTTACCAACACTTAGTGTTGTCAGTCTTTTAAATTTAATAATGGGATCTCTCTATATATATATCTATCTAAATGTCAGTACAATCTCAATCAAAATACTAGATGGCCTTTTAAAGACCTAACAAGCTGAAATGCTCTGGAACTAGAAAAGCCAAAACAATCTTGGAAAAGGAAGACAAAATTGAAGGACTTACAGTACCTGATTTCAAGACTTACTATACAGATTTACCACAAGACATTGTGCTGTTGGCGTCAAGACACACATAGATCAGTGAAGCCAAAGAGAAAGCCAGGAGATAGATCCACACTTATGTGGTCATTGATTTTCAACATTAAAGGTATTTGAATATTCATTCATTCATTCATTCAATACTTACTGGGCATCTTCTATATACCAGCCACTGTGATAGGCAGTGGGGTTACGACCATTAACAAAGCACTAAAAAATCTCTATTTTCATGTAGTTTATATTTTGGTAGGGGAAGAAAAAATGATCAAAATAAAATTTTAGGGGTGCCTGGGTGGCTCAGTGGGTTAAAGCCTCTACCTTTGGCTCAGGTCATGATCTCAGGGTCCTGGGATCGAGCCCCGCATTGGGCTCTCTGCTCAGCAGGGAGCCTGCTTCCTCCCCCCACTGCCTGCCTCTATGACTACTTGTGATTTCTCTCTCTGTCAAATAAATAAATAAATAACCTTTTAAAAAATAAAATTTTAAAAGTAATTAACATGTTAAATAATCAGAAGTCCTTTGGGGAAAATAAAGCAGGAAAAAGGGAGAGTGATAGGGATATGTTTAAAATGCTGCAGCCAGGAGAGAAAGCTACCTATGTAACATTCTCGGGAGAGGAAGGAGGATGTGCGGAGTCCCCTACATGAGATTTTAAGGAGAGAAAGCAGCTTGTGTGTATTCTCTGAGGTAGGCTTTGAAGGAGTGAGTGCACTGTGAACGACTGCACAGGGTCAGGAGCCTCAGCTCAGGGAACATTCTCACCCAGCTCACAAGGAGTTTAGTTTTGGCTGCCTGGGACAGGGAGCTATTGAGTGTTGGGACTGGAGAGGTGGCATCATACAGTTAAATGCTTTCACTGACTATGGCCAAAATAGTGAGAAGGGAAGTCTAAGAAGAGAAGAAGGGAGGGCCAGGGGGAGGTGAGAAGTATAGCCTAATCAAAGATTAACTTGGCTAGTCACAGGACCTACCACCGAGAGTGTAGAGTGTTAGAAAAAAAGAAGATAAGAGCTACAGATAAACAGGTGCTAAAGGGAGAGAAGGTCAATTGATTACAGCATAAAAGGAAAGAAAGAAGCTAAAAGAGGTTAAGGGAGGATTAATTTTCAAAAAGCAGAGCAGGTTCATGTCAAATGCTTTGGAGAGGATGAGCAGTACAAGGCTAGAGAAAGATCTGCGAATTTTAAGCATATTGTGTTATATGATGAAATTCCATAGCATAGTCTCAGTACCATGGTGGGATTTTAGTGGCTTTGAACAAAGAGGGGCAGGAGTATAAACCAGTTGCTTAAGAAATTTGCCAGTAGAAAAAGGGGCAATAGCACAAGCTAGAAGACAGTGGGGAGAAATGAATGATTTCAGGATAGGCTAGACCACAAAGGTATACAGGCTGAGAAGAAAGATCCAGTGAGCTAGGAGTAACTGAGGAGGACAGAGAGAAAGCAGATTGGAAGAGGGCTGGAAGGGGTGGAGGGGGGGGAATGGCTAGCAAGTAAGCTTCCTAGAATCTCCTAGACAATTCCAGAAATCACCTTGAAGGTGCTGTTCCTTTTTATATTTTGCAGTGTTTGTTTTATCCTCCTAAAGTACTGCATTCAGAAATGCACCATTGCCACCCACATTTCTCCCAGGGCACAGAACGGGTCACCTCAAATAGGTTATCCCTATCTGCTTTACTCTTAGCTGAGCTCTCCTTCTGCATGGAAATCTAAACAGGATGTAAACATTCCAGGAAGATGCCCATCAGTCTTCTAGAACGTGTCTGCTAGGTGCGGCCTGGCTGAGATTTGCTTTGTACTGGGTGCTGTACCTTAGTGCTATGAATAGTCTCCACCCGGTGCTGTGTGAACACCTCCCTGGGAGCCAAGGGAGGTGCTCTTCTGCTCCCTGATACACAACATCTGGGCCTTGCTTCGCAGGGCAGCCTGGTTTCTAAGTAGGAGGTAGGCAGGAACAGCTGAGAAAGACTTGGGGATTTCACCCCCCACATACACATCCTTCTTTAATTTTTCCTTAAAAGGCTCACACCCAGTTTCATTTTCACACACAAAGAGGCCCTTTGTGTTTCATTAGGACCAAGTCACAAAAGTAAATGTTTTCCTTTGAAAAGAAAGTGGGTGTGGATGATGGTTGCTTGGGTGGAATGTGAACAAGGACTTTTCCCCCAGCAAGCTGAACTCCAAAGAAAAATGAAATACTGAGCTCCCAATTTGGTGACAGTGCTTTCATTTTAATTTTTGTTTGTTATTTTGTTTCTTCTTGATCTGTAAGGAATTTTGGAAATATTTTAAATTTAACCATGTTGGCTAGAAGGAATTCTTAAGCCTCTGAAATGAGTTACACTGCTATATAGAAGCAAAGTCTTCTCCATTCTCCTTTCTTTCACAAGTGGACGCTCAACTGAAATTTTCAAATATGTCTGAATATCACTGTAATATGTGAAATGTATTTTGTATGTGGCAACTCAAAGCAAGTGACCAAACAATGAAAAAACAAAACAAAAGTGACCTAACCAGATACAGGTCAATGGGACTAGAACAGATCAGTTCCTATAACTAAAACACACACTTTGGTTTCCTTTCTACCACTACCCTTTTCTGGCTGACCACACAAAGCATGAGGACCCTGCTTTTGCAGATTATGAAGTAGACAAATACACGGAGTGAGCTAATTCCATGTGTGCTCTTTACATACTTTACATACATGACAACATGCCCCCATTCCCTTGTCCCTGTGTTCCCTGAAGCCTGCATGCCCTCCCCTCCATCTTTCCTTCCACCTAAACCTCCTTTTGAGAAAGGATCTTAAGATTATTAACTTATATGTAATCAGTAAGTCCATACATAATGTTGCATGTCACAGCAACTTTTACACTGAACATGGAAACAAAACAGCGAGGGAAGCCAAAGAGCAAAGATTTAAGCAGTTTCGGATGGAACCAGCATAAGCTTTCATTTCTTGAGGACAGAGACTTTCTAGTACATTTGAAAAGACACATCAGCATCTTCCTACTCTGAATAGTCTGCTGCATGGGAAGACTTGTGAACAGGCCTTTCCATATGAAGAATGAAAGTCATTAATTCAACAAATGTTTTTTAAACATGCCTTCCTATGGCTTTGGCTTTTTTCCCTGAGGCTCACATTTTATATCATGATGCAGCATGCGTACACACACACACACACACCTATTCTGACCTCGGAAACTGTATTTTCATTAAAAAGTATTTATCTCACCCTGTGCAATGCATTCTGATACTTTCTATTCTACTAAATTTATTTCATGCTTATCACATCTCATAATATGGATATCATAACCTAGTTTTAAAAAGCAGTGTTAGACTCTTGGGACCCTGTATCAGGCACTGAGGACACACGCCTACCTTCAATCTTCAGTGTGGCTGCAGTCCAGAGTGGGAGTTATTCTAGAAGTAAAGAATGATAATTTGTGATACATTCTCTGGAAGTAACCAAGATGGAACTCTGATAAAATTAGGAAATATATCTTGGAAAGAATGGTCAGAGAAGACCTCTTTGAAGAGGAAAGTAAGCTGAGACCCAAAGGACAAAAAAGAGACAGACATACCAAGGGCAGGGGGAACATTCCAGGGAAAGGAGACCACATTCCAGGAGGCTGGAAGGAGCCTTTTGAAGAACTGGCAGGAGGCCAGTGTGTCTCCCTGTAGTGAGAGAGAAGAGGGGGTTAGGAAATGAGGTTGGAAAGAAGCAGGGGCAATCATAGCACAGAAGGATTTGGAAGCAATGGTGAAGAGTTTGGATTTGATTCTAAGTGGAGTGGGTAGCTAGCTCCTGAAAGATTTTTGAAATGAATCGGGTTATGCAGCTGAAGTTATTGTAAATCATTCTGTGTTTTGACCTCCATTGTTGAAAATTCCATACTGCATTTTCAGAAGCCTGCCAAGTTGCAGAGGAGCTCACTGGCTCTCCAATGATTTTGGAGGCAGCATGTATGAATTGAGCTCAAGTAACCAATGAATAAATGGAAGCATTCCCTTTGGGAATGAAATGTCAATAGTGGCAAAATATATATATTGTCTCTACTCAAATTCAAGTGCACTTGAGACATTCCCATTCAAAGGCACAGTTTTTTTTTAATAACCGCATAAAATTGTTCATATTGAATCTTTCCAAAGTGGCACACAGTTTGCGACTCACAAATTTCCATCTCCCCAACCTGTATCTGGACAGCTGTGCCTAGAAAAATAGGTGAAAGATTACATTTGCCAGTTCTCTTGGTATTCCTATTTTATGGCTTTTGTGGGAATGCAGTTCAAGCTTGCCTGCTATTTTATTTAATATGCCTCCTTGTAAATTCCAGCTCTTGACCATGTAATTAATCCCTGTATGGAAAAAAATATTGGCATTTGTTCCTGCAATACCTGAGCTGCATCCCAACAGAATTACATTCATTATAGCCCTTGCCATTACTCTATAGTTGTTCCTTACAACAGTTTTATGTACCACACAATTAATATACACCAGGACCCTGCTCCCAAGTTCGATGTAGTTACTAAACCATGACTTTCATTTCTCTTATTCGTCTCTAGTCACTGAAATCTATGATCTTAAATAACAAGCATCTTTTATGTAACTCCTAATAAAGGTTACTATTTAACTTTTTAACTTAGAGAGTGGCCACTAGAGTAAATACTATGGTGAGATTCTGACAGCGATAACTGATACAAGACCTAGTCTCTGATAGTTATCCTTGGCTACCAGACTCTCCTGCTAAGTTCTTTGTAGCTTCCCGTGCTACACGTCATCCTGTTTAGTCATTTTGTCTTAGTGGTTACTTCTTTTCATAGATGTATGGAAACTTGCTTTCCTTTAATACACCGAAATCCAAATGGCTGGGAATTTTAAGCACCACTTTCACAGGAGTATTTGCCTCTTCATAGGGAGAACTTTTTAAGATAAAAAAGAAAATCCACCTGCTTTTTGTCCAAACGGTGACTGGACAAAACTCTATAAAGTCTGCCTGTCCCTGACAAGTCCTCTTGTAATGAGATCTTTACTACACATATATAAAGCCAACTCTGCTCATTATGACATGATATCTGGAATGAGGATAATACCTACACTACTGGCATTGATTTGGTGGCAAAATAAATAGTCAAACATTTTCAAAAATTCACATTTGTATAAGGAAACTGATGAAGAATCATCGGCTTTGCAATAATGTCTGGAAATCAGTATTTTGTTTTGTTTTGTTTTGTTTTGTTTTGTTTTCTTCTTTGAGCTTTTGTTACAAAAGCTCAAAGAAGAAAAGATTTTTTTGATTATTACTATCTGGAAATTTACCCTAGAATCTGGCAAATACACACACTAATGAAGAACAGTTGTATTAGGGGCAAAATTATGAAAGTAAATCACACATTTGACTGGTTATGTTTTCTTTAGGATAGGGATCAAGAAGATACATTGCCAACCCAAATGTGGATGGATTTTAATATGTTTTTGTAATATAAAGCTAAAGGCTGTTTTGTGAAAGCTTACAATTATTTATCAAATTAAATCTATTTGTCAAATGGAGTGCATATAGTTTCTTGATTGAAAGAGAGAGTAGAAATTCTATGAAGCACACCTGAGTGGAAAATTTTAAGAAGAAAAATGGTGATGAAAATTTCTTGAATATTTTCTAGTTTGTCATTTCCTGTAGGGTATTTTAAGGTCTGGAGAATGGCTCTTTTTGCCATAACACAAGCACTTAAAAGGAAGCAGCTATCAGTGTAAGGATACATTTACTTCTTCAACTAATATTATTTGATCATTTACTATATTTAAAGTAACGGGATGTGTAAAGTAAATCTAACATGGAATATGTCTTAAAGGAGTCTGCTTTGTAGGGAAGAAAATACAAATAAATATGAAAGAGTTAATCAAAGATGATGAGTTTATCACATTATACACTGCAGTGCATTTATTATGGATAAAAGAAAATTATCATCATCATCAAAAGATTCCCTTATTAGTTTTAGGGAATTATCAGAAATATATGTGTTGAGGTAGCTAAATGTTAAAAACTATTTTTCTGGACACTATAATAGGATCTATGCTTTTGTATTGTGAGTTATCTTACATTTTTCAGATTGTACATTTATAAGACTAAATTCTTATAAATGTTTTCCTTCAAAATATATGAATATAAAATTACAATCATTTTAATATATTTTAAACCCTGAAAACAAGTTAGAGCAGGTTTAAAAATTGGACATCTGGAGGACAGCTTTAGAACAAAGTCTATCCCAAATGTTATCTCATCTATAGAGAAACCCATCAACATTCTTACCACAGTGAAGGCATGGCCCATGGGGCAGGCAGCCAGCTTAAGTAAGGCTTTGGTATATAAGGCTTTTCAAAGCTTATCCAATGAAGATGTATGTGCATGTGTATATAAAATTATTAATGTTAAATATGGCTACGGTACACTGCTGCTGATTCAATATTTTCCTGAAATCTCTTCCTAAGTGTTCCATAAACCTGCATTCTCCCCTTCCATGAACAAACAGTAGGAAGGGAATCCACTTTTGCAGGCTCTTATTCTACCATATTCCTCATATTACAGCAGCTGGGTTGAGAATTACTTTATAGAAGCTTATTTACCTTTATGTAATACAGGAAAAAAAATCTCTTACTAAAAAACCCTAGAAAATTAATTCCCTCACTGCAAAGTACAAAACTGCATATCAGGGGTTGTCTCCCTCACTCTGGACCTTATCCTCTTATTGGGCCAGTTCATCCTTTACTGACCCACCCACAAGAATCAGCTCCAGGACTAATGATCCCAAGAATTGGGCAGAAGGAAAAAATGAGCACCTGGATAACCTCTAGAACACTCCCATCTGTTCACCTTCTCCACACCAGTCATTGTTCTCTTTGCTGGTAAGGAATCTCCTAAGAAGAGGAAGATATATTCCTCTTCTTCCAAATCAGAATGCTTTGCCATGAAAAGAATGTTTCCCTGGGTGGTTGGTAGAAGTTGAAACCCTTCTTAAAAAAGTGGAACTATAATTACATACATTAAATTGCATTATGGTTTGTGGTAAAATGCTTTCAGAGTAACAAACAGCTAATTCACAGTGGAATTTCTGGAATACAATTGAAAATAATAGCCATGAAAATGCTTTTCTTCAGCCATCAAAGAGCCTGTGTTAGATTGCTTATGATCTGATTATCCTCAAAGGGAGATGACAACTACAGAGTTTTGTAGTTTGGTCCCCTTCAGTACCATGGCAATCACCAAGAACTCATCTTCCAGTGAGGCACACCAAAGGCGACCTGCCGCCCCAGACCCAACCTGTACCTCCCCCTTCTAGGAAGAGGGTGTTGTACAGGTGAGACATTACATCACTTTACATTCTTCCTTTTATTTCAATCTGCTTCTCTAAGGCCAAGTGTCACTGTTGAGAGCAAAATCTTCCAATTTTATATTATTAGAAGTGGGTTGCGCCTGAGGCACTTACATATTGATGAAATCTTAGTCATTACCCATGTGTGTACATACTATCTCTCTCCGTTCAATTTTCTGTCAAGAGCATGGAGAAGTAATGTTAAAATTCTCATTTTCCTGAAAGTAAAGCAGATATACACATCTTCTGCTTTTTCTGCAGTAGAATTTTGATCTGATGAAACCATAAAAGCCAAAAACTTGTGGGGACAGTATAGGCATAATCGTGCTCCAACTTTAATACCATTATTTTCTTGATTCTATGTCCACCTTGAGAAACCCCTGCTGGTGCTTTGTGACTCCCATTTATTTTTCTTGCTGTAGCTGAACCTATGTCATTCCAACCCTAAGCCCTTTGTCTGTTAAGAGACATTTCTCGGGACGCCTGGGTGGCTCAGTTGGTTAAGTGGCTGCCTTTGGCTCAGGTCATGATCCCAGCGTCCTGGGATCGAGTCCCACATTGGGCTCCTTGCTTGGCAGGGAGCCTGCTCCTCTCTCTGCCTCTGCCTGCCTCTCTGTCTGCCTGTGCTCGCTCTCTCTCTAACAAATAAATAAATAAAATCTTTTTTTTTTTAAAAAGAGACATTTCTCAATCATCACTAATATTTTTCCACGTATGATTGAGTTCTTGGACCCCAAAATAGAGTAAACAAAAAATCTTTCAAAATGAGAAAACATAATGAAATTTGTTAAATACAAATAACCAAAAGAAAGCATTCAAAAATGGGGAAAGAAATGACAATGGAAAGCACAGGATGTGAAACCAAGGGCTTGGACAATGCATTTTTAGAAGATGGTCGTTCAAAAGATGTGTACAGGCAGGTTTGGTAAGGGAAAAAAGAAGGCAAAGGTAGCAAGATTCTTTCTCACTTGGGAATTCTAAAGAAATAACAGGAAAAACATTAGAAATTCTGGAAATCCGGAGGAATTCTTCATTTACACAGTCGAGGAATGAGGTCGGGGGACGGAAAGGGAACTGAGAAGTGAGAGTCCTCAGGGGTTCAGGCTTTCCAGTCTCTCTGTGTTTTCATCTGGAATACATTATTCTGAGATCCTTCCACACTAAATCCAGAATCTCCTTTCTGAGCTTTAAACTATATCTGCTTTATACCAAGAATACTACTGTAAAGTTTTCAATTAATTTTAAAGAACTGTAGTTTTATGTTACTTGGAGAAATTATTTTTTATTGAAGACAGACTAGTAGAAAGTCTAGAATATATCTAAAATACACATATGCAGAAATCATGTATGAACACTGAAAGGAAAGTGAAAAAACTGAACGGAATGCTAAGATCAGGAAAGACATTTTCAGTTCTATTAGTGTTATTCCACAGATTTTAGGCAATAAATCACAATTTTAAAAAAGAATTCTCTAACATATTATTTCCATGCCACTATGGTTGCTTTGTTGATTCAAGTCTTTAAAAATACTTCTTAATGTCTATTTTTTCCTTCACAGGCTACCTGGGTTTTAGCCACTTTCCTTGTTTTCTTGGAGAACTCACCACTGTCCATCCTATTCCTTTCTTGTCCACACTTGAACCAAAATGAATTTTTCAAAAGCAACACAAAACAAGGACAATAAAAATGTTATCCTGTTGTCAGTAATATCCTATTGATCTTAAAATAGAGCAGAATTCTTCAGGAGGCCTCACACATCATTCCACTCTGGCCTCATCTCCTGTACCTTACCCCATTCTTTCATACACTGCTGTAACCACTCTGGCCAACTGACCTCTTCTTCCTTCCTCCCTGGTCAGACCTCCCCAACAGTCTGAGGTACACTCTTCAACCAATGACCCTCCCTGTGACATTAACTATGACTCATTTGTCAGATCTCAGTTCAAATACGCTTTCCCTCAGAGAAACACTTTCTTAGTGCCTCTCAAACCACATCATACCTCCCTGTTTTTCTCCTTTAAATTAATCCCAGTTGATCCTTGTGAGTGACATAAGAGGAAGGTGAGTTCTTAACACTGTTGGTGCCACAGAGACAGAGGAGCCTCTTCAAGGCCTTCTCCAACTTTGCCTCTTTTCACTGCCTTATCCCTACCTTGAGTCTAGGTATTCTTTTTTTTTTTTTTATTCTAGGTATTCTTTAAGGATATTTTTAACTTTTTAAAAAAGATTTTATTTATTTGACAGAGAGACACAGCGAATGAGGGAATGGAAGCAGGGGGAGTGGGAGAAGGAGAAGCAGGTTTCCTGATGAGCAGAAAGCCTGATGCAGGACTCAATCCCAGGACCCTGGGATCATGACCGGAGCTGAAGGCAGAATGCTTAACAACGGAGCCACCCAGGCACCCAATATTTTTATACTTTGCTTGGAATAAATAAAAGTATTTTCAAGCATTCTAATGGTCTTTTCTTATAAACAAAGAAAATGCACAATGAAAAGGCAAAATATTTATAGAATTATAAATCATAAATTAGAGAAATCCAAAACCATAATTTAAATAAGCAAATTCTCTTCTCCCTGTACCCATTTCACCTTCTATAGTTATATTTCTATTAGTCACTTCATCCTACCAATTATCTAAGCAAGAAACAGAGAAATATCTTACTTTCTCTTGACTCAACCATAGCCAGCCCATCAAAATGTGGTATTTATCTTGTATTATCCATATTTTCTGTTGATTGCCTTCTCACTACTGTATTACCTAGCATAGATCCCATCAGATTTCTTACTAAAATTTCTTCTCACAAAAACTCATCTGACTGCCATACCCCACTTTTCCAAACTCTCCACTACTCTCTGTTCTCCTAATGTTTTGAACATATCTCTAATGTATCTGACTTTCCCAAATCCCTTATAGTCCTCATCTATAAAATGGAGGTTATAAAAGGACATCAGTCTTTGAGTTTTTATAAATATTAAATGAGATTGCTTGAAAAGTTATCACTTTGTCTTATAATTATTTCTTATAAACTCAAGTCCTTTTATTTTGTTGATGGTGGGAATTGTATTACTTTCATCTTTGTATCTCAAGTGCCTGCCTCACTGACTGACACAGAAGAAGCTCTCAACATAGGTGCTGAATAAATGAATTAATAATAATGGTGTGAAATCTCATCACACACATAAGTATTAAAAGTGCCATAAACCTCTTAGACAGAAACATAATTAGACATTGGACCCTTTTTAAAATTTCTGTGTTCTTTTCTTTCCTTTAAAAAAACACCAAAAGGAAACTAACATTTACCATAACTACATAGAATATCACAGATGTCCAGGAAATGTATAAATTAAAATTGTTATAATAAACTCAAATTCACCCACATACCATATTAAGGTACCCTATTCAAAAGTATAAGTAGTAATTGCAAAAATTATATATATGCAATGTGGGTGAAGTATAGTTATTATGAGAACTTTACATCATATATGTCTGGACATTTTTTCTTTTGGATGGCACTATTTCTGTACATTAATAAAGTATTTAATATATTTTCAAGGAATTTCTCTAAGAAAATGAAATTTAATTTTCAGATGGAGTCTTTGTAGAGAGACAAATATATTCTTCCATTTCTTTTCACAGGTGTAGATCTCTCAGGAATATTCAAACCAGTCACCGAGGACTCCTTGGCTGAAGAGCTCTAAGTCTGTTCAATGTGCAAAACCTCAGGACTATTGTTAAAATTCCAGGCAAAGTAGAAATCATTTCAGCCAGAAATTACACAATTGTATACAGACCTCCAAACCAGTGGTTCTTCCCTAGAGCATTTTTAATCATTTTCGGAGAAAATAGTTCTGTTTTAAAAAGCTTAAAACTTGGAAGTATACAGTATCAGAGCAGAAGGCAGACAAAGTGATCTTGCAAAGTAAACCCCTCCCCTACAAGCAAACAAAGCTTCTAGAAAGCTTTAAGTCTATAAGATGAAAAGTTTGGAATCATTGGTCCCAGAAATATGCAGTGCCTTCAGTAAATATCAGTTTTATATAATTATTTTTTTTATTTGAACCATAAAAGCCTCTGTTTTTAAGCAGTTAGGAACTTCAAGAGCTGAGATGTGAATGCTCAATCTGACCATAAGTTCAAATATCTTATAATTAAAAAGAAGTTCAGGAAAACAACAAAATGAAACGATTTCTTTTCTGGGACTTGAAATTTTCATTCTAAAGTTTTACATGGAAAAATAAACAGTAATATCCATGAAATGTCTTGAAAAGGAACACAGATAGAAGACTAGCCCAAACAGGCACAAAGACATACTATAAAATATCAGCAATTAAAATGGCATTGTACTGGGGTGTCTGGCTGGCTTAGTTAGTGGAGGTTGCAACTCTGGCTCTCAGGGGTATGAATTTGAGCCCCATGTTGGGAAGTAAATTTTACTTAAGAATAAATAAAATATTTTAAAAAATGGTATTGTATTGGAATAGGAATAACTAGGTAGATCAATAGAACAGAAATTCTAGAAACAGACAAAAATACATATGGGAAATAAGAATATGATAAATCTGGCTGTTCATATCGATTGTTGACAAACTTTTTAAGAACTGGCATTGACTGAAAAAATGGGTAAATACTTGGAGAATGATAGAGTTGGACTGATACCTCATTATATACTCCAGGAAAAACTAAAAAAAAAAAAAGAAGGTATAGATTTTTAAAAGAAAACCACATAATATATGATATGAAAATATGAGTGAATTTCCATATTACTTTCAACTAGGGAAGGCTTTTCTAAACATGTTGTAAAATCCAAAGAAAGAGGAAAACCTGACAAATGAAAACACATAAAATTAAACTTCTACCTATTAAGAGTGTGGGAGAAACATCATAAGAAACTTGTAAGACAATATATTTATAAAAAAACCATAAAAACAGCTATCACAGACAAAGGTAAATTATCCTAAATGTGAAAAACCATCAGAAATTGAGAAAAGAGCAAAAATCTTAATAGACCTATAAGAGAAAGATATGAGAATTCTTGGGGGAAATAAATGCCCCTTTAACACATGAAATGATACTCCATCTGACTCACATTAAATGTAAAATAAAACTATACACCAAGGTATCATTTCTCACATATCAACTTTGCAAACATTCAAAGTTCGTATTGCTAGTGGGAAAAAAAATGGCCCCGCTGTTATGCAGGATAATTTGGCCATCTCTAGCAAAATTTCAGATATATCTGTGACCCAGAAGCCCCATTTCCCAGAATTTATCATCCATGCATGTATGTAGTCACATATGCACAAGGGTATTAATTGCAACAATGTTAGTAAGAGCAAAAGACTGGAAAAGCCCAAGTGTCCAACAATAAATAATTAGTTGAATAAACTATTATACACTCAGTGCAATATTATGTGGTTTTTCAAAAGGGAGCCCTCCATACATTGATGCAGAGATTGCTTACATACACTTTTAAGCAAATATATCCAAGTGCAGAGGAGTGTCCATCTTATGTACATTTTGTGCAAGGAAGAGGGAAAATGTGTGTATATGTGTGCTTACAAGATGAAACAACGGAAGGATAAACAAGACACTAATAAGACTATTTACCTATGGGGATAGGCTTACAGAGTAATATAGAAATGGGATAAGTATGACATAAAGCAATTAGTCAACACCTGTAGTTATCTCTAGAGGTCAGGGGAATAGGCTGGAGGGAGCAGGGATGGAAGCATGTGTATATATTTCTGTAACTTTAACGTTTGAATCATGAAAATGCATTATTTCCTGAAAAAATATAAACTAATTATAAAATAGTTCCCTAAAGTTGAAATTATCTATTGATAGCCTAAAAGCAATGTTGGCTCAGTAGCAATGAGTACCCATACCATCCAGATTTTAATCTCTTATTTTCAGGCTCTTTGGAGAAATATTAACTTCAAAAGTGAGATAAAGACATTATAATGTGAGCCTAGGACACATTTTTGTGCCAGTAACAAAGAAGCTTTCTAGAATCAGTGGGGCCAGTTTGAAGGTATCACACTAACTAAAATTGTGGATAAAACGAGTCATAAAATGATGATTTGATGGACTGGTAGTAGATTGACTATGGAAGGCTCACAGAAAAAGTTGCCTTTAGAGTAAAGACCAGCAAGATGGACACATGACTGTCTAGGAAAAGAGCACTCTAAACCCAGAGAGAGGAGCGCCTGGGTGGCTCATTGTTAAGTGACTGCCTTTGGCTCAGGTCATGATTCTGGAGTCCCGGGATTGAGTCCCTCATTGGGCTCCCTGCTTGGCAGGGAGTCTGCTTCTCCCTCTGACCCTCCCTCTTCTCATGCTCTCTCTCACTCACTCTTTCTCTCAGACAAATATTTTTTTTTTTTAAATCTTTCAACCCAGAGAGATAACAGCAAATGCAAATGTTCTAAATTCAGAGAATATCTGGGGCATTGAGGGTCACAAGGTGGCCATAGTGGCTCGAGTATGATAGTTATGGGGAATATAATGAATGAAAGATGATGCTGGAACCACAATGGGTCCATATCACAATAGAAACATATAGCTTCCATTTATTTTTTTATTTTTTTTAAAGATTTTTAAAAAAAATTTATATATTTGACAGAGAGAGAGAGATCACAAGTAGGCAGAGAGGCAGTCGGGGGAGGGGGGGAAGCAGGCTCCCCGCTGAGCAGGGAGCCTGATGCAGGGCTCGATCCCAGGACCCTGAGATCATGACCTGAGCTGAAGGCAGAGGCTCAACTCACTGAGCCACCCAGGCGCCCTATGGCTTCCATTTAATGGCCAAGTGACAATGATGTATTAGGACACTAGAAAGTTAGAGACCCTTGCTATGCAGAGACAAATCATCTCAGTTACTTACATCTTCTAGTACTTGTAAAACCAAATAACTACCTCTGAACCTCTGGCTCTGGGTGAGAAAGTCAGAAAAATGTTAGAAGTGTGTATTGACTTTTACTAAATGTGTGCAGCAATTTTCCAAAAGAAAGAAATAAGCTGAGGCAGGAAGTGGTTTAGAAGCAGTAACAAAAGGGAACAGAGATTTGAGGTCTCAAAATGCTTATAAAGCTGACTGCTACCAACTCCAAACTCAAGAAGTAAGAGCCAAAAACCCCTGAACAACAAAGCGCCACTAAGACTCAGCCCTTTGGCAAGGATGAGGTTGAGATGTGGCCTTCCCCCTAAAACTAAGGGTTTCACAGTTGGTGCCACACTGTTGACAGAGAGGCCTGGAGGCCCATAAGCAAAGAGGCTTTAGCATTCTGTATGGGAAAGGATGTGGGTGTGTTTACTGACACATAAAACTAATGAAAGCAAATCAATCCAAAGCCTACTGAATTTTCAAGGGAATTATACTGACAAAGAAATGACAAACCTCAATTGAAAAAGGCTTTGAATGTCTGGGCCACAAAACAATCCTTGGGGTCCCAAATTTGTGCCAGAATGGAGTGGCTACAAAAGCTTTATAGCCCCAGAAGTCATACTCCCCTAAATCCACTTCAGTTGTGGCCATGGAAGATAATGGGCAAGGACAAACCTCCCAGAAAGTGAAACTAGAGGTCACAAATAACTGTGAACAAAAGCGTTCTTGCCACAGAGCAGAAGCAGGTCTAATCAAGGAACTCCATTCACCTAGGGCAGAAGGCTTTGACAATGCTTACCCTTCAGGCTTTTATCATTGTTATGAATTTCCCTTTTCAAAGTGGAAATGTGAATTGTAATTATCTTGTCCCTGCTCCACCACTGGGTTGTGTGTGTGTGTGTGTGTGTGTGTGTGTGTGTGTGTGTGTGTGTGTTGGGGGATGGATTGGAAGGGTTAGCAGCCGTAAATCTGTCTTTTATTTTATAGGCCTCAGGAGCCATGTTTAAACCTGATGAATAGTGCTATGTAGAACAGCACCTAGAGATCCGGACCTTTGTGATGGTTACAGTAAATGAACAGGACTTTGGGTTGCCAGATAGCTGTGTCAGAAGAGACTAGTTAGCTATTCACTAACTCATTTCCTTCCTCCTGGGCACTATTATCCAGACCACCTGTCCCAGCCCCCCCTTATCTGTGTCAGAAAAACTTCTGCCATGATCCTATTTGTAGAGGCTGCTTTTAGACAAATAGGCTTGAGGGATGGAACATAGAAAGGCCCATCAGGAGACCCACCTCAAAATACCCACAGGCCCTAAGTGACCACTGGGCTACTTACAACTACGCACAGTTACCAAAAAAAGGCTAGATTCCATAGGTCACCATATGTCCTCAATTCCCCCCATTAAAAACAGCCCCCACACACTACCTCCTGGCAGATAGCCTCTCCTCTGCCTCCTGCCTGCCACCCCCCTGCATTGTATGCAGCCAACTCTCTCCTTTGTCCTGCCTCATGTGAATTCTTTCACTTCCCATGCCACGGGCTTCTACCCAATCATCACACCACATTTGGAAGCTCCCATCTGGTCAGAGAGACACCCCACTTAGACACCACATTATTCTCTCTCTTTTCCACTAAGATTTTGACCATGAGGATAACCTTGGAAATCAGGCAGTGAAGAACACAGAGCCTTCATCGCCTGAATACTTGAATGATCACATGGAACAGGGCCTCCCTTTTCATCATCTCACAATGAAGTCTGAATAAAAAGTAAGCCACTGAGATTTCCTTTACATTTATAGGAGCTGTAAACAATGAGCCAGGAACTAAAATTTTTCAAGGAATGAACAGATAAATCCCTCCAAAAGGAGAGTAGATAATGGCACTTAGCTCAAGCAGTAAATGATTTCAAATGATGACTGTGATTCACAAATATAGCGGTCTGTGGATGAGGAAGAAAAAATGGTCCAGAAGTATCAGTGAGGACGTAAAAAGATACCTACCAACCACAGTCCAGTGATAAGAAGAGTAGGGAAATGAAAATTTTGTTTACCCTTGAAGAGGATTGAAAAAGAAGCAAGTTCATGTGGAATAGGTTTTAATTAAAGCAAGAATGTGAGGGGAAGGGTCACAGAAGAGGTGGAAGGCTTCAGAAAACAAGAAGCTATCAGAAAATGCAACATACAAAGTTATATGAGAATTAGAATCTGGTAGATGAGGATGGCCTTTCCAATTTTGCTTTTTGTGGTGCCCGACATGACCAGAAATGAAAGGATAAATACCATTAAGCTCAAGGATTCCAAGGCAGACAGGTTGTGATACAGAAGCTGCAAGTGTTGAGGGTCTTCAGGGGGTCAATTCCTGCTGGTGGTGACTCCTGCCCATGGAAGCACAGACCTCCCCCAGCCGACATCACTTGAAAGTGCTAGCGGTATCCTACCCCTTGCAATGATGGCTTGTAGAAGCTTGGTCTGTCTTCAGGTTTTGCAGAGGGTTGATTCTACTCCAAGCAATCAAGTACTTTTTTGTCTCTTCTATTCCATGCTTTATTTCTATTCTGAATACAGTGTTCTCTAGGATCCCCTAGAAAATTTATCTTGCTTATTTAACTCGCATACTTATCTACTCCATATTATAGTGTTAGGCAATGTTTTGCCCTCTTATCAAAGAGTAAGAGGATATCAGAATGCTTTAACTCCTATCACTTGTAATTATATGTATATATGTATATGCCATTGTTATCCAGTATTTTATCCCATAATGATTAAGAAATTATTCACATCTTCTTAAACAAACCACATTTGTTTAGATTTACTCTTTTTTGTACCTTTTGCTTTGCTCAGCCTTGCTTTCTGCATCTCAAACCTTTCTTCTGAGATCACTTTTATTCTACCCTGAGTACATCCTTTAGAAGAACTTTTAGCAAAGAGTCAATTGGACTGCCAGATTTATTTGTTTATTCTTTGTTTTGTTAAAAATGCTCTATTTGACATATTTCTAAAAATATTTTTCTGGATGCACCATTCTAGATGGATAGTTATTTTATCATTTTGAATACATTATGGTTATACTCCTTTGCTGCTATTGAGAAGTCAGCTAATTGTTATTCTGTTGTATTTTAAAATTTTATGTATTACATAAACACTATTCAACTAGTATTTGCCACATGCTGGACTCTGTTCTAAGCACTTAATAAGAATTAACTTATTTAACCCTCAAAACAACCTAGTGAGAATAAGGTAGTTACTATAACTGTGATTCCTAGTTTACAAATTTTACAAAAGTTTACAAAAATTACAAATTTAAAGCATAGACAGTTTAGCCTTTTGCCTAATGTCACCCAGTTAGAGAGGGTTTGACTCAGTATTTGAATACCAGCTGTGGGGCTCTAGAGTCCCAGTTCTGAGGAGTTTTTCAAGTGATGCCTTTCTCCCTTTTCTTTCCATCTGCTTTAAAAAGCTCTTTGTCATGTTTAACAAGACTTGTAATACAGATGTTTTTAACAATCTAAAAAATAATAATAAAAAAGTAAAAAATAAAAATTTTTTATAAAGATTTTTAAAAATTTATTTGACAGAGATCACAAGTAGGCAGAGAGAGGAGGAAGCAGGCTCCCTGCTGAGCAGAGAGCCGGATGTAGGGCTCGATCCCAGGACCCTGGGATCATGAACTGAGCTGACGGCAGAGGCTTTAATCCACTGAGCCACCCACGTGCCCCAAAAATAAAAACATTTTTGAGAAAAAAATATATCTCTACCTTTGGTATTCTGTATTTTAATGAAAGTAAGTAAACACTTTTCTTTGCTTTAATCATTTTTATTTAAAATTTGTTGGGCTCCTGGAATCCATGGGTTGGTATTTCTCAACAATTCTGTTAGTTTTGTTCAGCTATTTTTTTTTAAACAGTCTCTCAGTCATTTTTTTCCTTATTGTTGCTTCAAGAACTGTGATTAGATGTAACGGTGAATTTTCTTGCTTTGTCTATCATGTTTCTCAACAATTCTTTCATAGAATTTCTTTAGTTTCCCTCTCTGTCCTATATTCTGGATACTTTCATCAGGTATGTTCCTAGTTGATGATTTATCTTTAGTTGTGCCAAATCTGCCCTTCGGGCATTACCATAAGTTTCTAGTTTAAATTATTTCATTTTTAGAAATTTTACCTGATTCCTTTCTAAACATGATGACCTATATTTTATATTCTTTTGTTCCTTAATTATACTTTTAACTTTTTCCTTTATTCATTTAAACATTGTGAGCATACTTTATATTCTGTAGTCTTTATTTCTAACATCTCAATTCTTGCAAATCTGATTCTATGTTTTATTATTTCCATGACTCTCTCTCCTAATAATCTGTTTTTTTTGTCAATTAGTGACTTTTAAAATGACATAATAGGGACGCCTAGGTGGCTCAGTTGGTTAAGCGGCTGCCTTCGGCTCAGGTCATGATCCCAGCGTCCTGGGGTCCTGGGATGGAGTCCCACATCAGGCTCCTTGCTCGGCAGGGAGCCTGCTTCTCCCTCTGCCTCTGCCTGCCTCTCTGTCTGCCTGTGCTCTCTCTCTCTAACTAATAAATAAATAAAATCTTAAAAATAATTAAAAATAAAATAAAGTGGCACAATATACTTTTGAACCACAATCTGAGAGAATTCTTTGAAGCTTTTAAAATTTATTTTCTTCAAAGAGGGTCAACATTAGCTTCTGATAGACATCAGAGACCATTATCAATCTAGAATCACTTTAATTTTTTTTAATGATTTTTATTTATTTTTTGACAGATAGAGATCACAAGTAGCCCAGAGGCAGGCAGAGAGAGAGGGGAAAGCAGGCTCCCCGCTGAGCAGAGAGCTGATGCAGGCTCCATCCCAGGGTCCTGGGATCATGACCTGAGAGGAAGGCAGAGGCTTTAACCTGCTGAGCCACCTAGGCGCCCCTAGAATCACTTTAAATAATGTTTTCAAGTTCTGTTCTGCTTTGTTTTGTTTTTCAGAATTACAAAGGCAGCATGAATTCTGACCTGCCCAAATGAGCAAAAGAACTGGGATTACTATTTCTCAGGGTAGTTGTTTTCCTCATTCTGTTCTATGCAGAGCTAAGGTGTATGTCACCACTTTTTGTCTCTGTGGGCCTAGGTTTGCTTGTTTCTTTGCTGTGAGGCAGGTAAATGAATTAGTGAAGATGGTGCCTTTTGGAGTACTTGATTTTATGCAGATTTTTAAAAATTTAACTTCTAATCTTGCTTTGACACCAGGTTTTATCTTCTGTCCATTTCTCACCTATAACTCAGACTCTGGGCTTTAAAAGAGAGGAGAAACCTCTTTATAGATATTCTTAATTTTCTTCCAGCTCAGTCATGCATTAAAGATTTTCTTTAATAATCTACCAGCATTCAGGGTGCCTGGGTGGCTCAGTGGGTTAAAGCCTCTGCCTTTTCCTCAGGTCATGATCCCAGGGCCCTGGGATCAAACCCCACATTGGGCTCTCTGCTCAGCAGGGAGCCTGCTTCCTCCTCTCTCTCTCCCTGCCTGCTTCTCTGCCTACTAGTGATTTCTGTCAAATGAATTAAAAAAAAAAAAAAAAAAGCCACCAGCATTCTTATTTGTGTTAGGTATAGGAGTCTCAATAAAAATTCACCATTCCTTGATGTTATCTGAATATCAGCAACCACCAACATTCACCAACAAGCATTCAATGAGTTCTTATACTGTACTAAACACTTTCCTAGACACTGGGGATAGGGGAGCAAATCAAGACAAACTAAAACAAAACAGCATCTGACCTAATGGAGCTTGTAGTATTGCTAGTAAAACAGCCATTGAAGAAGAAAGTAATTAAACAAAATACGATCAGTGTGGTGAATTATGACATTTGCATATGGCTTGTTATGACTAGTCCATATCACTGATCTAAAAGCCTTTATATTAGGTAAATATGCACATTTAAATGCCCTAGAAGCCATCTGAAACCATATGCAGATGGTGACCCCAACAAATGCCACCGAATCTAGAATGGTTGACCATATACCATCTAAGAAATATTGATATATAACTTTTTAAAAAAGGGCTTATTTGAGAAGAATTATGCTAAGCAATCTTAATACATAACTTTAAAAAAAAACAAAAACAAGAGGGGCACCTGGCTGACCCAGTCAGAAGAGCACACAACTCTTAATCATGAGCTTGAGGCCCATGCTGGGTATAGAGATTACTTAAATAAATACATAAACTTGGGACGCCTGGGTGGCTCAGTTGGTTAAGCGGCTGCCTTCGGCTCAGGTCATGATCCCAGAGTCCTGGGATCGAGTCCCACATCGGGCTCCTTGCTCGGCAGGGAGCCTGCTTCTCCCTCTGCCTCTGCCTGCCTCTCTGTCTGCCTGTGCTTGCTCTCGCTCTCTCTCTCTCTCTGACAAATAAATAAATAAAATCTTTAAAAAAAAATAAATACATAAACTTTTTTTAAAAAGATGTTATTTATTCATTTGACAGAGAGAGACACAGCAAGAGAGGGAACACAAGCAGGGGGAGTGAAAGAGGGAGAAGCAGGCTTCCCGCCAAGCAGGGAGCCTGATGCGGGGCTCGATCCCAAGACCCTGGGATCATGACCTGAGCTGAAGGCAGATGCTTAACCGACTGAGCCATCCAGGCACCCCAATAAATAAACTTTTTTTAAAAAAATGTTGCATGTAAGGGGAAGTGAAGTAGTTAAAAGAAGAGAAAGGCAGAATCTTTTCTTTACTGGTGCTATTTGAGATGGTTCAATGTGACAAACGCACAGTAGGGGAAGAGGCAGTTCTCCAGAGGACACCCGAAAAGGGGGAGAGAAGTAGAAATGGGGAAAAGAACCCAAGCCAGGTGCCACTCAGCACCAGTGTGGACTCGAGGTCACCTGCATACTGCCAGCAAGGAAAAGCAAGACCATAAAGAGCCTGTAAAGGAATTCCATGGAATTGTAGTCGAAACTCCCCTGGCAATTGTTTCCAGCCAAAAGCTGCGGTCACCAGATGTCCACTTTCTAAAGGGATTATGTGTATGAGTCGGGCCCCAGGGATTTCCCACCACTGATATCTGAACTTAGTTGATACAATTCTACCCAAGGACTCTCAAACATCCAGGGTGTCTCCATTTTTTTTTTTTTTTAAACTTTCCCCTCACTACTCTTAGCATACACTATCAAGTCTTAATAAGCACCTAAATCTATGACTGGGTTTTTAGAAGTGTAGTTTGTTTGCTGCAAAAAGAATCTAAAGGCCTTAACTCCTTTTTTCCCCAGTCCTCTTTTGTAGAGATGCTGGGGCTTTTCAGATGATTTTGGGACTTGAAAGTGAAAGGGAATATGCAGCATATTTAATAAGCTCAAAAATAATTCTGTATGGCTGAATGGAGAACAGATATGGTATGAAAGAAGAACTACTCATATTTTAAAAATTGTTACTAGACATTCCTTAAATTCCAAAAACATTCCAAGTACAATGTATGCTTTCTGATAACACAGTTTATAATACCATGGAAAGAAAAAAATAGCAAATCTGTGAAAGTCAGTAATACATGAGTTGTTTAGGGCAACTCTGTAAGTGTAAGTAACTCTGTAGCTGCAAGGAGATCATTATTTGAAAAAAAAATCATTTACATTGAGTGGATAATACTAACAGACATCTTCTAGAATAAACATAATACAGTTGGGATAAACTCTTGAATCATGCATTTTATTTAAAAATTTTCAATTTAAAAGTTTTCAGAATTTGAAACTATCTTAGAAATGATCTATTTCTATTCTATGCCCTTTAACAATGAAAACAGTCTCATTAAGTGATTTTCAAGAAGTTGCATTGAAACTCTATGAAAAAGAAAAAAAAAGACATTTAAATATACAAACAACTCATTCAAACACATAGTGGCTAGAATTTGGGAGTATGTGGCTGCTCTACAGAAAATAAAAAGTTCTCAAAAAAATAAATAAATAAAATAAAAAGTTCTCTCTTTTTTTAAATTTTTATTTATTGGACAGAGATCACAAGTAGGCAGAGAGAGAGGAGGAAGCAGGCTCCCTGCTGAGCAGAGAGCCCAACGTGGGGCTCGATCCCAGGACCCTGGGATCATGACCTGACCCGAAGGCAGAGGCTTTAACCCACTGAGCCACCCAGGCACCCTGAAAGTTCTCTTCTTAATCAGGAGTTTTGTATTGACATTGAAACATGGCCCAGAACATGTAGTGGCTTGGGGAACAGAAGGTAAAAGAATGTTAGCACCAAAGCATCCATTCACCCGAATGCAAGTACTTAAGGCCACAAGGATTGAATTCCAACTAGATATGTAGTTAGGTATAATGCAACAGGGGAAAAAAAAAATGATCTCAGAAAGAAGGAAGGAAAAAGGAGAAACACGTTTCTAGACTTCACAGATGTGGGCTTTTCTTGCCAAGAAAATGCCTTCCAACAATAGGATAAGGCTTGGGATGCTTGTCTTCATGGTAATCACTTGAAATTAACTTATCAGCTGAGCCAACAAGAGGAATTAGATCAAACAAATTTTGATATAGCATTCATCAGATAGCTTAATTGCATCCAAAATGAAAGTATTATCTTTGTTTGCCAAACTAGCATTGGAGAAATTAAAATAAGATTAAGAGCATGCATTTTGTAATCATCATCTTTTTTTTTAAAGATCTGAGTGCAATAACATAGGCTGTTATTGCAGATAAAGCTTTTTTTTTTAAGATTTTATTTATTTATTTGACACATAGAGAGAGATCACAAGTACGCAGAGAGGCAGGCAGAGAGAAGGGAAGGGAAGCAGGCTCCCTGCTAAGCAGAGAGCCCGATTCAGGGCTCCATCCCAGGACCCTGAGATCATGACCTAAGCCGAAGGCAAAGGATCAACCCACTGAGCCACCCAGGCACCCCTGTAATCATCTTCTTAATGAAAAATATAACAAAACCATAAATATTGTTATCTGTGATCCACAGTGGGAATTTAAATTGTGGGTCCTACCAAAAACATAGAAAAAATAAAAAATCTTTCCAATTTTTATCACTGAACCCTTTCTTTCTCAGGCCACCTGAAAGGAATAATATGCATTAAAAAAAAAAAAAACAGACAAACTTCTAATTTTCCTCTTCTTTCCATTTGTCTTTGACATGTCAAAAAAGCTGAGATCTCTATTATTTAAAAACCAGTAAGTTTTGAAAGACATGGTTCATGGTTCATGGGATCTTGATTTGTGATTGACTAATTACTGGATAAATTTCCTGAGTTTTTAAGAATATCTACAAAGAACCAAATTTGAAATAGTCATTGTGGAGTCATTTTAATCTTGTATGATTTACCAAAATGTTTTCTTCTTTCTTTATAACCTAAAGACAACAAATACCTGTTATATTAACAGAAAAAGTATTTATTTGAGTATTTTGCTTCATTATTCTTAATAATGGGGGAGGTACCCAATCACAAACAAAAGAAATAAAATCAAATCCTCATGTTTGGTCATTCATCTCTAAAATCTTCCTCTATTATTGTGCCAAAATCTAAAATTATCCTGCTCCCCTCCTTTTGCCCTCCTACTAGCCATTCCTAGAAGTCATGACATGCCTAGCCATGTCAAAGTGCTGCTAGGAACAACTTGTTATATGACTCAAGATAGCATAGTGACACTGAAGAGGAATGATGGCCCAAAGGGGGCTTTGGGAATTCAATGACTGCACAGCTGGTTTAAAACATAGGAAAGCTGGGTGCCTGGATTTCTCAGTTGGTTAAGTTTCCAAATCTTGGTTTCGGCTCAGGTCATGATCACTGGCCATGGGATCGAGCCCTGCTTTGGGTTCTGTGCTCACAGTTTTGCATTCTCTCTCTCTCCCTCTCCTTCTGCCCCTCTACTCCGCTTGAATGTTTGCTCTCTCTCAAATAAATAAATAAATAAAATCCTTAAAAAAACATGGGAAAGCGGTATCAGTAACTCTCATTGCAGAACCACCGATGGGCTCCTGTGTCCCACCTGCGCCTACACCAAATCCTAAACACACAGTAAATACATCCACATCCCAAGGGCCACCCTAGCTTTGCCCTGAGGAAATCTTACAGGAGATAGTCTCAGACTCCTTCCTAGACAGTATTTATTTCCAGAATTTGCTTTGCTCCCCCCTCAAGCCTATGTGAAAGTTTTAAAGTCATATTCCACCGGGTACCACAGTTTCCCTCTAGTCTTGCTTTTGTCCAGAGTTTGATTCTGAACTGAATTAACCCTGACAAAACTTTCTAGGAGGCTTCATTTTTTTTTTTAAAATGTGCATTAGTTGTCAGTTTTTGAAATCAGATGATTTTGCATAGCGTCAAAGTATTGTCCTCATATGCCCCCCAAGCAGTTATTATTAATTATACAGCATAAATAAATAAATAAATAAATAAGCCCCGAAAAAACCTTGATAGTGGAAAAACCTAGTAAATGTCACCTTATCCAGGTAATAAAGATTGACATCACCAGTAAAAAGACCTATCAACATAGTATCAGATGTTATATTCTAGGAGCTAGCAGAAGGCCAATCCTGAAGACAGACCTTTCTTTGGAATGTGCAAGGTTTGAGTAATTCAGGCCTGGTGAGATAATGCTTTCTTGCATAACGGAAAAACTACTGATAGCTAAATAAATCTGTTGCTTATAGTATTGGATCAATGTTAATTTTTGAAGTGTGGATTATACCATGGTTGTATAAAATGTTAAAACTAGGGGAATCTGGATGAAATGAGTTGAATACAGACCCTCAAAAGCAATAGGTCCAAGTTCTAACTCTCAATAGTTACAAATGTGACCCTATTTAGGAAATAGGGTCTTTGCATAGAGTTGGTCGCACTGCTCTCTGACAAATTCCAGAAAATATCTCAGCAACCTCCCACCCCCACTTTCTCTAGTGTCTGTCTTCCCAGTGGGAGGTTGCTTTATCAGGCCCCACTCCTACCTCCTGGCCTGCTGCCTTCAGCTTCTGACAATTGACTGACATATCTCCTACATGAGACTTGGAATACGTCAGTTGCACATGCCCACCTCAAAAATTTGCTAAGAAAGGGAATTAAAGTAATAGAAGAAATATTCTCAGCCATAGCAGAATATAATGATCTCCCCTAAATATACACTTCTCAAAAAGGCCTTTCCTGGAGATCTGTTGATTTTGTGCTTTCAGAAATTTCAATAGGAATTAATGAAACTTAAGCCATTACTCCTTGCTAAAAGAAAGGAAAACCTTTCCAGGAAAACTAATGAATGTGTGTTTGAGGAATAAGCTAAACAGAAAAGAGAGACAGAAAGATGTATAAAAAGCAAACATGCAGGTTGTCACCTTCAGTAAATATATATCTGGATGACTTTGTTTTGATCAGTTACCAAGTCATCACAAAGGGGGGAAAAGTGCATTTTTCCACTTCTCTTTCTTTTAGGTGGTCCCTTTTATCATCTGTCTTTGGCCATAGGTGCAATGGAAATGTTTCTGGAGAATGTATTTTGATACAAGTTAAATACTTGCTCAAAAAAACCCATAGGTTTAAAAAAAAATCCCATAGATAGTTACAACTTCTCACAGACATTTGTATAAATGAGAATATTTCATTCATTTATTAAACAAATATTTGTTGAGTTCTACCATATACCAGGCACTATTCTAAAAGTTAATACCACAAAGTCCCTTGCTTGCTAATTAGGGAGAATAGTTTAAATAAAGAGGGAGGGCAGTGGGAAGATGGGCAAATTGGTCAAGGGGAGTGAGACAGGCACACCTGGGCGGTCCATTAGGTTGAGCATTTGCCTTCATCTCTGGTCATTATCTCTGGAGCCTGGGAGAAAGCACATTTGGGTTCCCCTCCCTGTTCATAGGGGAATCTGCTTCTTCTTCTTCCTCTGCCCCTCCCCAGCCCTGCTAGTGTTCTCTCTCAAATAAATAAAATCTTTGGGAAAAAGGGTAGAGGGAGAATGGGACATACAGTTTTCTAGTTATAGAACAGCTAAGTTATGGGAATAAAAAATACAGCATAGGGAATATAGTCACTGGTATTGTAACAACATCATGTGGTGATAGATGGGAGCTACACTTATGGGGCAAAATGTATAAAGTTGTTGAATCACTACCCCTGAAACCAATGTAACATTGTGTGTGAACTATACTCAAAGGAAGAAAGAAATAAAGAAAGAACAGGAAAGAATGAAAAAGAAGGGAGGGAAGAAGGAAGAAAGGAAGAAGGAAAGATTCAAGATAGAGAATGGGGAGAGAGCTTATTATTTATTATGTAATCATGAAAGTTTCACTGAGGAGAAAACATTCAAGCAAAGTCCTGAAGGATGAAGGGAAATTAATCACCTAAAAACAAAAACAAAAACAAAACAAAACAAACAGAAAACAAAAGAGATAACGAATTTAGCAAGGAAGAGATAATATTAACAATGATAACAGGAATAGCTAATATTTAGTATACACCAAGCATTCTGTTATGGACATTACACTTATTAACTCTTTTAATCTTCCAATGAGGAAGGAATAGTACTATCCCAGTTTCAAGTAAATTTATTCCACTTAAGTAAATCATCCAAGGTCACAGAGGATGTAATTGGTGGGGTCTGAATTTGAACCCAGATCTGTGCCCTTGCAAACATTGCCCAGAATCGGCCTGACTCCAGTTTTAAAATAAAATCTCACTGACCACTGGAAACACTGTATACATTAACACTACCTAGAATTATCTCATCTCCATATTTCTCTAATCTTACCCACCCTTCAAACTCAGCTCAATTACAACCTTCTTTGCACTTCAATAACAACAACAATAGCAACAACAAATTAGTTGCCATTTCCAGACCTCATCATGATTTAACATTCAGTCTTTGAAATAACACATAACCAGAATCCTTAGACATAGGTTACATGGTAGTTCTCAAAATTCAATGTGCACAAGTATCCCTTGAATGGTGTGTTAACATAAAAATGGTTGTAGCTCCCATCCCCCCAGTTTCTGACTAGGTGGGTATAAAGGAGAATTTGCATTTTTAATGTTCAAAGAGATGCTGATGCTGCTGGTCTGCTTTGAGAATCCCTGTGTTAAGTAGCTTGGGCCAAATCTACTCAGCCAATAAATGGCAGAGTCAGCTGGGATTTGTATTCAGGTAAATAAGCATCCAAAACTTGCATTCTTCACTAGTACACCAGTATTAACATGTACTGTTCCAAAAGGGTTTTTGGTAAATACCAGGTATTTGGCACTGAGCAGACTTCAAGTACATCCCTCGAATCAGAGCACATTATAATGAGCTCCCCTTGGTACCCCAACACCTAGCAGCATTCTACATAAACAAGTTGCTCTGTGAACGTTGTTCTGTTGTCCTCTCCCTTTCTGCCTGGTTTGGGCTACTATGACTGCCAGCATTCACAACTTGCTCAGACTAGCTTTTGCAATAATGGAAGCTTGTTATAAGGATGTGTGTGACAATTAGCAAATTTTGGCAGGAATCTAAGCCTGGACTCATCGATACTGTATCTGATAGTGTCCTGGACCCCAGACAGATTCGTGCATGCCAGCCACATACTCATTTCAAAGCTATTCTCAATATGTCTCTTTCCCTTTGTGTCAATCTACTTTCATTCCTATTGCTGTTTCATGAATTCTTTTCATTTTCTCAGGCCGGTTCCTGAGAGAAAAGCTCCTGATAAGTAGAGATGATTATTACTGTCCCTATCTGGATAGAGCCTTTCATGCTTGGCCAAGTAACGGGCTTCCGCACCTTGTATTGATCAGCAGCCCGTGAGTCAGATGCCCAGCCTTGGTCCAGTCAGCTGTGGTCATCTGGAAAGGGTCTCGGGGTCAGAACATAGTTAGCTGGGACTGCACTCATCAAGGGCTGTGGGCACCATCCATGTGACTGACACATCTGGTACAAAAATTACTACCAGGTCTCCTCCTTCTATTATTTCTAATCATATAAAGTATTCAAGTAAATGACATGAAGACTTTATAAATATATTCTGTGGTTCACAGAGTTTTCTTTTCTTACGACTTTTTGTTCATTAATTCTTTGATGCGATTTCTCCTGTAGTTTTACATGTAATATTATATTCTCAATGGAACATTGTAATAGAGCTATAAAGAATGAGAAATAACAGTGGAGAACTATTAATCCCTTATCCCAGAATGTGAGAATAGCATCTTAATCCCATATCTCAGAGGGTGAGAATAGATATGGGAGGGAAGTTCTGTTTTAGGTAACATGACACTGACAGTCTCATAAATTCAACTGTCGGCCTGTGTTTGCTCTCTTGGCAGAGCCAGAGTGTAATAATTGAAACCTTTTATTCTTCAAACAAATCCTATATTTTCAGAAAAAACTTGGACAGAGATTTTGTTTTACCTTGGATAGTTTATACATTCTTTTAATTTTTTCTTTTTTTCCCCTCAAATAGAATACCATATATTAAGTTTCCAGAGTCATTTAGGCAAACATATAAAATTTAAACCAATCTTACATTTCTAAAAGATTTTCATCTTAAGAATTGCTACCATTATTAACCCACTAAAAAAACCCCCAGACTTTTTTTTAAATCAAAAGTTCCAGCTGTGATTTTTTTGCTAGTTGCTGTCCTGAAATTCATGAAGACCTATCTCAAATTTCAGAATTTCATTCATCCATAAAACAGGGGTTCAGAATGACTTGTCTCCTAAAATCAGTTACTAAACTAATACACTTTATTGACTTTCCAGTTCAAATTCCTCTTCCAACATAAGCATGTCCTGCTTTGGGGATTATCTGTATTCTACCCTCTTTGTTTTTAGGGACTTCTTAGAACTTAATTCACTCTTCCCCCATCTATTTATTGGGCTTGAGTATCTACAGGTTAGAGTCTGGATAATTTACCTTGTAAATGATAAGAATTTCATTTTTAAAACTTCCTGTGCATATATTTTTTAATGTTACAAGACATGGGACAAGATCTACCTTTTCATTCAGTTATTTCCCAGCAGGGATAGGGTCATATGAAGAAAAAGATCATGATGCTGGAGAATTGTTAAATGTATATGCATAAGGGGCACCTAGGTAGCTCAGTCGTTAAGCTTCTGCCTCTGGCTCAGGTCATGATACCAGGGTCCTGGGATCAAGGCTCGCATTGGGTTCCCTGTTCGGCAAGAAGCCTGCTTCTCCCTCTCCCACTCCCCCTGCTTCAATTCCCTCTCTCACTGTGTCTCTCTCTGTCAAATAAATAAATAAAATCTTTTAAAAAATGTATATGGATAATATACATTTAATGAATGCTCTTATTCATTGCCAGAGGCATATTTGATAAGTGAATTTTTTAAATGGCTGTTTTAAAGTTGGAAAACTTCAGGAGAAGTAGCCTCTTTCAACTCTGAGACAAATTTCTGAAATTAATGAAGAAAAAAAGTGATTTCCATCATGTTAAATTAAGTCACATCAAACGAAATTGCATCCTCCCAACTCTTGTCTGATGCTAGTGACTGACCTGGCACCCACCTTCCTCTAAAAGGCCAGCAGAACAGATCAATGTGTCCGTGTGACTAGTCAGAAGCACAAAAAGGACAGACTTGAAAAGAAATGAATTGTCTCAAATACAAGCCATTCTTAAATGACATCATATGGAGAAAGTGCCTCTATGATAACAGTCAACAATGAAAGATAGACTTTTCATCGGCTATTTGAAACAAAACATAGATTCTTAATTTAATGCTACCTGTAAAAGTTTCCTCTCTTTTAGAAGGCATATTATGACCAGCAACAAATTCCATGAAACCCTTTATAGGAGATGGGGGCCAGGGTGAACATCTGGATTCCCTCTGTACCATCAAAAGGCCTTGCACTCAGCCTCTTAGGAACTTATTTATTCATTTTTCCAGTCAACCTTGGGATGAGAGAAGAGAGGTGGAAAAGGGTGAGAAAAATGACTTTGATATGATTAAAACTTCTTCCTGTAAGAATGAATAATTATGATTAAATAAAAATAAAGAAGAGAACAAAGAAGCCTATTGGGATGCCATGGTAAGACAATTAACCAGATCGATTTCTTCAATGACACAATGAAGTTGCTTCTTGGCCTTTCTTTGGGCACATACATGAGTCAGGACAGCGTATAAAAATCATTCTGTTTACTGGGGCACATGGGTGGTTCAGTGGATTAAAGCCTCTGCCTTTGGCTCAGGTCATGATCCCAGGGTCCTGGGATCGAGCCCTGCATCAGGCTTTCTGCTCAGCGGAGAGCCTGCTTCCCTCTCTCTCTCTCTGCCTGCCTCTCTGCCTACTTGTGATCTCTGTCAAATTAAATTTAAAAAAAAAATCTTTAAAAAAAATTCATTCTATTTACAAAGAGTAGGAGGTTTGGTGGATTTCCCCCCAATCCATCTGTTCCTAGCTCTTCCTCACTGGGGCATAATAAGAACTCGAAGAAAAGGTGACCTGTTCTAAATGGTAAAGAATTAATTATATCATGTCACCTTACTTATGACCCAGCTGAACTTTAATTACTCAGCTCTGCAATTCTCAAATCTGGTGTGTAGAATAATACATTATAGAGAGTGGGGAAATTTCCTAGGAGTCTCCAGGTCTAACTTTGCACTATGTAATTTAGGTTCAATTAACTTCAGGGGGTTAACAGAACAGACGAGGCAAGCCCTATAATTTCCAGTGCAGTTTCAAAATAAAGATCACATTCAGAAAACCTTTTTGTCTAATAGTTTTGCCCCCTCTGAAGACTGCCAAGCTAGTACTGGTCATTTTTTGTTGTTTTCTCCATAATAATATTAAGAATATCTGAGGCTGAAGAAAGAGTCAAACTTGCTTTGCTGCTGACTTAACAGAGACGAATAACTACAGTGACTGTGACTCAGAATTACAGGTGAATTCAGAGTGAAAGTGGGTGAAAACCACTCATTCTACTAAAGAGCGTGCATTAAATTTTTCTGCCATTTTAGGTATGGTGGAAACATGTTATTTCCTTTCTGACAAAGCCTCTTTAGAAGTATAAATCAGATCTCAACTCAAGAAAAACATAATAGTACCGGGTATCACTCATGGAGGGTATCCTTTGTGTTGCAGGAACTGTATTAGGCACTTGACAGAACCCTCCCTACTCTGCAACCCATGCAGAGTATTGTTCTTTCCAGATGAGGACATTGAAGCTGAGGAATGAAGGAATGAAGGAATGAAGGAAGTTTCTCATGATCACCACACTGGGAACAGTTCTGAGGCCCATGTCTGCTTCACTACAAAGCTGAACAGCTTGTCTGTTCCTGCTTCAAAACATATTAGCATATGACATCAATAACCAAGTAAGAGTAATTTACATTGGTGGTTAAGCCAATCTTGATGGAGCTGGGGGTAAAATTTCCATTCACTTTCAAACCATGTGGAATAATACAACCTTTATTTTCTTAATATAGTCCTTGCAGGAGATTAGATTATATCCTCATTACTAGAGGTTAAACCTGCTTTTAGGAAAGATGCAATTCACTCTCGAAAAATTCTAAGGCATACAGAGAAACTTAAGCTTTGCTTTCAAAGACCCATTCAACTGAGCATGCACAATTTAGGTTCCAATATTTGACATCCTTCTCTTTCCAATCTATCCTCAAATCTTTCTTTTACCCTAATTCCTTACCCTACCTCACCATATTTTAGAAACAGCTTAGGCTTTTAGGCAAATTAAATTCCCTTTAGACTAGGCAAAACTTTTATTTTGCCTAGACCTTTTTCTGTCCATAACAAGAATAAAACAGCAGGGATTTAATTCCTGTTCAGTTTGGCCCTTGTCCAGGTTGGTGATATTCTACCCCCCACCCTTTCCATTGTTGCTAAATGCAACAGGCTCTTGTACAACCAGATTTTGGCGGGACAGCACCACTTCCAATCTGAAATAGCTGCAAGAACATTAGCAGAATTCTATTTCTAATGATTAATAGCAAGTTTCTGAAGGGATAAAAGATTAACCAACAAATCCACAGGATTTATTTGGATCTCCCAAATTCAACATTTTCCGAATTCTGTATTTTCTAATACTCTCCTAGGCATATATGTTACAAATAAAATATAACAACAAGTTACATTCTCTTCTAGCCTATGTTAAATTTTTATGACATATTTATAATTTATAAATCTATAGATAATAGGAATTGGACTTTTACTGGTGAAAATACAATCAAAATTATTCTGTAGAAACTCTCCACGGCTAGTACCTTAATAGTCTATCATTCTTAAAATGAGCCATTTGCTTCAGTCTGTCAATCTGTGCAAGAACCAAAAAGAATCTGTGGTATTAACTCTTCAAGAAAAAAGAGAATGCACTCTATTTCCAATTTAATTCACCAAGTTTACAGAGACATTGTTCCAGTGACATGCCTGTATCTTGATTAGTAATACATAAGGATATTACATTATGTAAAACAGTTCTTATTGAGACATATTGTAATACTGCCTAAAGGATCACTAAAACATACCAAGATCTTTTTGATTCTATTCATTAAAGGTATTTTACTAGGTAGAGATTATGCAAGAACCTAGTGCCTCTAAATGAACACATGCAGATTTTGAGGCTTAGAGAGTTTAAATAACTTACCAAGGGCACAGAACAGCTCAGTAATGGACCCAGGATTTGATCCCTATTCTGTCTGACTGCAAATCTTACCCTTTTAATGTCTCAGTGAAGGCATGTACATAACTCATTATAACAGGAGGCAGAACATAAACATTAGTGGAGAGGCATGCAAAATCAGAGAAGGGAAGGGTCATGTTAAATTGGAAAACATAATGGATGCAGGAGGTGGTTAAGCTGGACCGTGTAGGATGGAAAGCACTATGAAGTTATGAGAAGAATCTGTGTATGGGGCCATCCAGAGGAATGGCAAAAAAAAAAAAAAAAAAAAAAAGCAGGAAAGGAAAGTGAATGCTGGTGGGACATGGCTTGCCACCTGCTATGCTCTGCCAATAGAGGGTGTTAGAGAGGAACTGCAAGGCTAGAGGAGAGAAAAGGAATTTTTTCCTTCCTATTTTTCTGTGCTTGTCAGGGTAACCCAAACAATGTTTCTTCAGTCCATTGGCAGCCGTTTGCTCCTGGAGGAGCAGCAAAATAATTTGTTTCAACCTCATTAAACTATTCCAGAAACACTAACACTACAGCCAGCCAGAATCTACTCTGCATTTTGTCTGGGGTCAAGCTCCATGGATCCCCATCTCTTCGTATTTAAATTCAATAGTTCCAACCTTTTCTTTTTGCTTCTTCCCGCAATTATTTCTTGCATGGTTCCTGAATGTCCCGTTTTTGCCTTTCCAGTTGTTTAAATACCTGCTTCATCAGTATATTAAACCTCTCTGTTAAAATAACTGACGTGGTGGCTGTCTCCTGAAAATACCCTGACTAAAGCACATCTTCCATGTGCCAATGCCCAAACCAGGTGACCGTGGGAAAAACAGAATTACCATAATGTGCTTATTAGTAATAAACATTTAGCTTTGCAAATGGAGAAGTGCTCATGAAGTGCATATGTGACCAATATCTGAGGAAAATTATGGGGTAGGATTCTATTAGCAAAGATGAAGAGGAAAGGGCTCTTAAGGAGATAGGGAACACAGGCACACATGATGAGTGAGAGGGAGCGAGGTGAACAAAGAGGAAAAAGCATTCTAGGAAAGAAAAGAAGTTGCATGTGGGAGGGGCCAGAGTTGGGAGAGATCAAGATTTATTCAAGAAAGGAAGGAAAGTGCCATATGGCTGGAGTGGTGAAAAGGACAGAGAGAGGGAAATCAGATGAAGCTGAAGAGGTCAGATGCAGGAGGGAAAGTATTTAGATGGCCTGAGATTAGAGTCCAGAGTTAAAAACCTGGTTGAAAAATTTATAGAAGCAAGGATGTTAGGAAAAGAGAAGAAAATATAGATGTTACGTTGAATAGAAGGGGTTTTGCTGCAGGACCACATAACTTAAAACTTGATATGAGAAATTCTGACCTGGGTCATCATCCTCAAGGTAATGAGGAAGCCACTAGAACAGAAAATAGAGTAGAGAAAAGAAGAAAACTAAGGGCAAACTCTGGAGAATACCTACATTTTAGTGGTGTGCGAAAGGAGACTACAGTCAGGGAGTAGAAATGGACAGGAGACTGACTACTTCTTAAGAATGACTAGATCAAAGACAACCCCTATCAGTGAATGGATATAGAGAAATGGAGAGACATTAACCAGAATGAAGAAGGTTGGATAACTGGAAAGGCAGAGTGTCAAAGGGGTAAGAATTTGATACTGAAGTCACTGATGATAAGACATAGAAAGGAAGACTTAGAAATTAAAGTTACTGAGAAAGTGAGGAGAGTTTCCCTGAAAGCAGCAGTTGAGTAAGGTGAGAACAAGATGCACAGCAGGAGGTCTGAAGGACAGTCATGGAATGGTGATCAATCACTGGTAGGGAAGATCAAGGAGTATGTGGCTTACTCTTCACCCAAAACACCTATGCTTAAATGACTAGCATTTAAAGATCCCAAAGTTCCCTGTGACTCTTAAGCCTAAAGAGTAGAGTTTATTTGGAAAAAGAAATGATGGATATTTAGGTTAACACTGCAGCTGGAGATTTTACTGAGTGTTTAATATTTAATTCAACAGCACCTCCTATACTGTGTCTTCTTTCAGTGTTTTTGATAGTGCTCTTGTTATCTACTGCTGGGTAAAAATCTGTCCCAAAATTTAGTGGTTACAACAACTACCGTATTCTAGCTCATGATTCAGTGTAACAGAAATCTAAGCAGGACTCAACTGTTGACTCTTCCATTCCATTTGTCATCAACTAAAAGCAGGGCAGATCTGGAGAATCTCAGATGCCATTTTGGTTGGGGGGGCGGTGGCTAGATGGCTAGGCTCAGCTGGGCACTTCTCCCTTATCAGTCAGTCTCAGGGTCTCTCCACATGGTTTCTTCAAAGTAGTCAGACTTCTTACATGGCGACTCAAGGCTGCAAGAGTGCATGCTCCAGAGGTCAGGCAAAAGCTACAACCTTGTCCTGGAATGAGACTTCCATTTCATTTATCACTTGAGTAAGTAAAAAAGGCCAGCCCAGAAACAAAGGTAGTAGAGGAATATATTATCACCCTCTCAGGGAAAGAATAGCATTGGTGGCCATCCTTTATCAACCACAACAAGTTAAGTTTTCCATGCCTCATTGCTTCATCTACACTTCACTGTGCAAGAAGTTATTCTCAGGGCTGTGATATTTATTCAAGGAGATAGCAGCATGAGATGGAACTGATATCAAGAGAGAAAGTGGTTATTTCTGGCTCTGTTGTGAGCTGTGTTGCTTTAAGCAAAGCATTTAACTTCTCTGCACTCTTTTGCTTATTTCTCAAATAACCTTAATATAGCTACCTCTTAGGATTCTTACAAGGATCATATGACCATTAATATAAAAGGCACTGACAATAATGAACTCACATTATGCAAAGTGTAATCATTATTTCCTGGTGTCACCAAAATCATAATGAATCCTGAAAGTTTAGTCTTACAGAGGACCAACTTCCTAAGTCTGAATTAGGATAATGCAGGGGGACAAATGAGGGCCTGTCATTAAGGGTTTCAGATACCCGAATATTTTGCAAACACTTGGGGAGAGGCTCTTGGAGCCTGCTGACAAAAGCTGCACACATACCTTTGCTTCTCTAAAGCAGCCCCCAAAATGGAAGAATTACATGGTTGGGAGTAACTGCATTCTGGCTTTCTTCAAGAGAAGCCTAATGTCTCTCACCATGTGAATAATATTTTCTGAGATTGATGTCATAAAGATTCAGGCCCAAGCTCCAGGTCAATAAAAACTTCTGTCGGTAGAAGTATTAAATCAACTAGAAGCTCCCCTTTTGACAGAGATGCTGGTTTAAAACTAAACTACTTTAACTGTTAACTTTAAACTTTAAAAGACACTGTTTAACATGCTCATTCTTAAATACAAATAATGGCACACGAATTACTCTACTCTTGAAGGTGTTGTTCACTATAGCTTAGACCGGTTTAATTTCTGGCAATCTTATTTTAAATATGAGGGACCCTACTATGAGGGTGTTTCTCAGCACACTGTAGGTTCTGGGCTATCACCTAGGAAGCTACTTACGGAGCCATAGTTACAGGCTGCAGCTCTTGAGAGCCTGAATCAGTAGGTCTGAGGAGGAACACAGATATCAATGTTCTGTAGTGCAATAAAATAATAATGATTCAGGGGCTCCACATGTGAGAAAGATTGCCTAGGGGCGCCTGAGTGGCTCAGTTGCTTAAGCATCTGCCTTTGGTTGATCTGGGATCAACCCCCACATCAGGCTTCCTGTTCAGCAGGGGGCCTCCTTCTTCCTTTCCCTTTGCCTGCTGCCCACCATGCTTATGTAATCTCTCTCAAATAAGTAAAATCTTTAAAAAAAAAAAAAAGATTGCCTAAAGGTAGGTAAAAAGATGATAACAAAGTATAAAGTGGTAATGTCAGGGGCGCCTGGGTGGCTCAGTGGGTTAAAGCCTCTGCCTTCGGCTCAGGTCATGATCCCAGGGTCCTGGGATCGAGTCCCAAATTGGGCTCCCTGCTCAGCAGGGAGCCTGCTTCCTCCTCTCTCTGCCTGCCTCTCTGCCTACTTGTGATCTCTCTCTCTGTCAAATAAATAAATAAAATCTTAAAAAAAAAGTGATAATGTCACAATGAGCCCTTAAATTTCTACAGATATTAATACAATTTCTACAGATATTAATTTGAGGCAAAGCAGTATGACTGTGCTGAGACTCTTTAATCATCTGGAATATTATTGGTTACTGCTTAGGGGCCTCTGAGTTCATTTATTACAAAGCTTTCATTTTACAGAGGAAACATCCTCCCCAACTCACGTCCCTCCTTGTGTTTCCAAGCATCCTATATTTTCCTTTGTCACAGTACCTTTCATCCTCTAGAGTGACTATCTCTCCTACTAAACTATAATCACCTCAATAGATGGAAACTTTTACCTTCCTTATGCATCTCTTAAGATCTGCCACTTTTCTAGGCATTTAGGAAGTGTTTAACAGATGGATGTATAGAAGAAAATCATCAGATCTGAAAACTTAAATGTCCTGCATGTGGTTCCAGGAATGACAGAGACAGATCTGGTCTCTCAGTCTGCAATCCAGTGTTCTTATATATAACTACACATTGCTCTTCAGGGGCTTTCTCACATAATGCATAAAATAATGCCTGCCTGACACATTGTAAGGGTCCATTAACATGTAGTCTGTCTTGTTTTTTTTTTAAATTTAAATTTTAAATAAATATTTAAATAAAATTTAAATTTTATTTTATTTATTTTTTTATTTATATCAAGCTTGAAATCAGAAAAAATTGTTTTGATGTTTGAATACAGAATACCAACTCCCCTACTCACTAGTTATGACACTTGTCTTCCTTCTCATATAGAAACTGAAATTAACATCTTTCTAATAGAATAGCTGATATAATAAATGAATCAATATACATAAAGCATTTATGGCAGTGCCTATTACACAGTATACAATACATTTTACTATTTCGTATGAAAAGAACATAGTAAGTTAATTCAACTCAGTACTATTCTTTGTTTATGGAACTGGAAATACATACTGAACTATTCTAAACTGGTTATATGCTTTGATCCATCCTAAGAGGGAGGAAAATCACTTGGCAGATGCTAAAGATTTGAAAATAATTCCCCAAATCCCAGATTTGGGTCAAATAAATCCTTTTTATACAGCGAGTTTTCAGAGTCATGATATCACTCATTACAAGTAGATCTGAAGAGAAAAAGGTGAGAGTGGAGGAAAGGAGATAAAGTATGCAGTCCTCCTCAGGATGGCAGATAACTCTGAGTCCCATATTGCCTACGATACTTCCTATAAAAGAACATTATGGGGCAGCTTATTCAGCTGTCCAACAAATACTTATTGAGTCCCTACTATGTACCTGCCACCTTTTTACGCACTGTAGATACACAAATGAGGAAAACAGGCAACCATTCCTGATTTCATGGTTTTTAAATTCTAGTAGAGAGCAAAAGACTTATGAACAAATAATCAGATTATATTTTCTTCCAGATTTGTCATAATAAATCAGAAAAAAGGATAAATAGTAGGCTGAGTCAGATTAAAAAGGGTTAAGTTCTTGCCAGGCCTATATGACCAAGACAAAGAAGCAAGGGAAAGAGACCACATACAAGGGATGAATATCACCATGTTCCATGAACCCTAAAATGAGTAGGGACAGAAACCAGAACATGAGAGGATGCAGTGAGGACCAGAGAAATGTAGGTCAAAGAACTGTTAATGTTGTTACATATCTTGGATTGGGTTCTCCCCAAAAAGGACCTTGAGACAAGGACATGCATGCAGGCAAATGTATTTGTGAGGGAATTCTGGGAAGCACCAAGTGAGGAAATGATGAAGTGGGGTAGCAAGAGAAAAAAATTAAGTAAATTCAGTTAAGCTGGGAAACTAGGGTTCAGACTCACAGTGGACAACCTGAAAACCATATAGGATATGCTTCAGAACTGTCTTACCAGAGACAGGGAGACTGGGACATTATTCACTATCTATGCCCATGGGCTGAGTGTTTCCCATGGGGGTGTTATATGCCATCCCTCTAAACTTCTGAAATGTGACTTTATATAGTGGGGTAAATTCTATGAGAAGTTCTTTCTTTTCTGGAAAAGTCTTCAGAAAAGAAGACAGAGAGAAGACAAAAGGCACAAGTCACTGAGATAGAATGCTATCACCATGCTAGGAACTGCGACTTCAGGTGAACACAGTTGGGCCAAATGGATTTAGAGGAAATATAAACCATCTTTGCTTTAAGATACTGGAGAAAATAAAGGAGAACTGAGGAGGCAGTTATGGGTGAGTAAGATGATTAACAATGATACTATGGAAGCATGGTAGTTATTACTAGTAACAAGGTTCAGGGTATAACCATGGGGCTAAAAGACAAGGTACAGTAAGTGACAAGACCAAGGGAGGAGAGAGAAGTAACTTATAGTCCAAAATTTTGGAAATATCATCTATGAAAATACTTAATTCACCAGAAATTATAATGAATGATGTTGGAGAAAGTAACTGTGAGTCAAGAACTTAAAACTTTTGTAAATTATGAAAGTGACCAAGTGAACTACAGATAAAAACAACAAAGAAGGAAAACGTTTGATAGAGTTTAATGATATGAGAATCAAAGTGATTTTAATGAGCAAGGTGAGAAGAATGGTCATGAAATATTGATGAGGATGCAAAGAGGCCCTTACACCACTTCCAGGCCCAGTTGTGAAGGAGCCTGGATGAGAGAACCTCCACTGAGATAACAGCCAGGTTTCAGCAATAAGATGACGGTAAAGGGAATCGTCATTAAAAAGGTTTAAGTATGCTGGGGTGCCTGGGTGGCTCAGTGGGTTAAAGCTGCTGCCTTTGGCTCAGGTTATGATCCCAGAGTCCTGGGATCGAGCCCCAAATCGGGCTCTCTGCTCAGCAGGGAGCCTGCTTTCCTTCCTCTCTCTCTCTCTCTCTGCCTGCAGCTCTGCCTGCTTGTGATCTCTGTCAAATAAATAAATAAAATCTTAAAGAAAAAAAAGGTTTAAGTATGTAAAGAATTTTACTGATAACTAACTTTGATATTCAGGGGGCCCATATGGCAGGTTTCAGGAATTAGAGGTAGATGGTAAAGAAAGCCAGAAAGGCAGATGCAAGGAGTCAATGGAGATGGAATCAGAGAAAGTACAATCCTGAGTTTCATGTGGCTTAAGCTTTACGTTTTGAAAATTGAAATGTATGTAACAAGCCAAAATAAGGTAAGTGAATTTCTCTAATTTGCCATCTTAATTTTTCTCCAGTTCAATAATATATCAAACTTATTATCTATTTACAAAGCTAAATTTATGTTTCAGAATATTGAGATAAAACATTTGGGAAAAATGTAATATTATAATGTAAGAAATATCTCAAAAAAGGAGGGAGGGACATGGGTGGTTCAGACGGTTAGGCATCTGACTCTTGATTTTTGGCTAACATCATGATCTCAGGGTCATGAGATTGAGCCCCAGCCCCAAATTGAGCCCACACCAGGTAGAGAGCCTGCTTAAATTCTCTCTCCCCGCCTGTTACTACCTACCCTCTTCTCCCTCTCAAAAGAAATATCTCAATGACACACAGATTAAAGAATTATAAAATGAATTATAAAAAGTTTTAGTCAGAAAATGATGAAAACACAATATACCAAAGTTTTGTTTTTTTTTTTAAGATTTTATTTATTTATTTGACAGACAGAGATCACAAGTAGGCAGAGAGGCAGGCATTGAGAGAGAGAGGGAGAAGCAGCCTCCCCACTGAGGAGAGAGCCTGATGCGGGGCTCGATCCCAGGACCCTGGGATCATGACCTGAGCTGAAGGCAGAGGCTTTAATCCACTGAGCCACCCAGGCGCCCCCCAAAGTTTTTATGATGCATCTAAAGCAGTTTTTAGGTGACAATATAAGGCCTAACATGTTAATATCAAAAATCAATAATTAAAATGAATGACCTAGGTATATAGCTCATGTTTTAAAAAAATACTATAAATCCAAAGAAAATTTAAAAAGGAGGGAAAATAGAAGCACAAAATTAATGAAATGGAGGGCAAACAGAGAGAAAAATAAAAAGTGTGTTTGAAAAGAACAACTGACAAAGTACTGTGAGATTGTAAGGACAAATGAAAAGGAGAATAAGTAAATATTGAAATATAAGATTTTTAAAACATACATTACAGCAAGTGCTTCAGACATGAAAAGAAAAGAATGTTACAAAAAACTTGAACCATAAATTTGAAAACACAGATGAAATGGGAAGATTCCTAGAAAAATATAACTTGAAAGAAATGAATTAAAAAAGAAATACTGCAGAAAGCCTAAACAGTTTTATAATCATTAAACAAAGCAAGTATATAGTTCACAATTGTACCACAAAGATGCCTTCAAACTCAAATGGCTTTCTCAGCAAGTTTTACCCAAAATCTATGGGTCAAACTCAATTTTTACACAAACCTTTTCAGAGACCAGAAAAGAGAAAGGTTTAAGGAGGTAACATAGGATGATACCTTAATGATTATAGCATAAGGAAAGCATCTCAAGTGAGAAGGTAAGCACTATTTTCAAAGAAAAATACTGACAAATATGACCACATGAAAATTAAGTATTTTGTTCATCAATGGGCACCCCTGCATGGCTCAGTCGGTTAAGTAGCCGGCTCTTGGTTATAGTTCAGATGATAGTCTTAGGGTCTTGGGATTGAGCCCTGCATTGGGATCCACAATCAGCATGGAGTCTGATGATTCTTTCTCTCTCTCCCTCTGGCCCTCCCCCTAGCTTACAACTCCTTCTCTCTCAAATAAATCTTTAAAAAAATAATTTTGTTCATCAATAGATACCAAAAGAACATGGAAAAATACAGTACTTTTAAGTACTTTTGCAGTACTTAAAATTGGTAAAGGACTAGTATCATAAATATAAAAAGAACTCCTACAAATAAAAATGGAAAACAAAAAGATGCCTCCCCAAATAGATGAAACACTTAACATCTAAAAGAGGAAATTCAGAGAGTCAATAAATAAATGAAAAGTGTCCAAACTTTTCTGTATGGAAATGCAATTTAAGATCACAATGATATACCATATTTCATTATTTCTTCATTAGGCAAATCTTAAAATGCCTGGCAAAATTAAATGCTAGCAGGGAAAGAGCACAATGGGAACTCTTACACAATACTATAATGTATGTTCACTGGTTTAATCACTTTGAATAAAAGTTGGAGTCACCTAACAAAATTAAAAGTATGCATATCCTTTCACTCAGCAATTTCACTCTAGGTATATTTCCTAAAGTAATATGCACATGTGATCCAAAATATATGGAGTGTTCATGAAGGCATTACTCATAAAAGCCAAAAAATTATAAAACAAACTAAATGTCCAATAATACTTGAATGGAAAAAAATACATTGTGGTATATTTATACAGTGGAATACTGTGCAGAATTAATAATATTTCCTCCTGATGCTCCTCCAAACATGGATAATTTCATAAACATAAGATTGAGCAAATGAAGCAAGAATCAAAAAAATGCACATATTATGGGGCGCCTGGATAGCTCAGACAGTTAAGTGTCTGACTTGATCTTGCTCAGGTCTTGATCTCAGGGTTGTGAGTTTAAGCCCTACCCTGGTTCCATGCTGGTCATGGAGCCTAGTCCAAAAAAAGGTATGCATGTATTATTATTCCATTTACATAAATATCAAAAAGAGAGAAAATTAAGTTACATTGTTTAGCCATGTATACAGAAAGAGCAAATCTAAAAGGAAAGGAAAATAAGACAATATTTTAACAAAAGTTGAAAAGTAGCTGTGATCAGGGTGGAGAACACAGGGCACTTCTTAGGTACTAAATGTGTTCTATTTTGTGACATGGGAGGAATTTCACTAGTGGATTTCATAAATATTTGTTATGCTGTACATTTACATTTTCTACATTTCCCTGTGTGTGCTCCTCACAATTTTTTAAATGTTAAAGATAGAGACATAGGGAAAATTACCTGTATATTCACAAGATTATTTTTTTAAGATCCAAGATACCTGTTGATTAATAATTTACTGAACACATCTTTGCAATACTGTGCATCTGAGAATTAAATGAGTTCACTGAGCATTTACCAAGTAATTTTTAAATTGAAGCAAATTTCTCATCTGTCTTCCACTAAATTTAATTACTTCTACAGGTGCTTTGCTAGACTTAGCACAGTTTCTAAGAAATTGAAATTCCTGAAACATCTGGAAGTTAAAAATCTTTTAATTAACAGTAACATTTTCATCATTTTTCAGAGTCTTGTCTGTAATCTTTTCTTTCTTGACAATCCAAGAATAAGTCTAGTAGTTTCTGTTTGGGGAGTTTTTAAAATCTGTCCCCTACCATATTTGCACTCAGTAAGAATGAAGTTTCTTGAGATAAGTAGTCACCACAGTTGATCTCTATGCGTTGTTTCCAGTGCCTTTTAATGAAGACAACTGAGTTAGAAGCTTGCTCTTACACAACATTATTATTTTCAATGGTTCTTAGGATGTTCTCACCTTTGCACTTTCTCACACTGACTAATTATCACTAGAGTTTTCCACTAATTCTCCTTCCTCTGGCTGAGCAGACCTTACAATTTCCAAGAAGCAAAAGTACTTGGGTTCATAAAAATAAAGTGGCAAGCTATGCTCACATTTATTTTCATTTGCTTTGGAGATCCTACTTAGCTAAGTGGTAATAATGAGAATTTCTCTCATATCAACACTTTTAATTCATTTAGATCACACTGAAGGTCACACTGGTTAATTACCTCCTGATAAATTACAAAACATTTTCTTTTAGGAAGATTCAGTAATTATCAGAACAATTTAATATCTAGGTCTATCATTTCACTTATTACCCTGATGACTACTTAAATATCAAAAAACCAAATAAAGATCATTTTACACTTTAAATTGTCTTCCACTCAATCTGGTTTTATCTTACCAACCAATCAATTAAGTAATTTAAGAGTTATGGCTGAAATAAACAAATATAACTATTTTGAAAGGTATGATTGATCAAATCAAATAAAAAATGATTCTGAATGATCGTTCAAATCATTCAGAGTATTTTTCCTACAAAGTAATTTAGTTCAGCCCCTGGGGGAAAAATGATTTAGTCCTAAAGGTTCTTTTTGGTTTTTAATACATACTTGTCTTAGATGATGTGTTTGTGTTTTAAGCTTTATTTATTTTAAGTGCTTAGTAACCCAAGCCACAAAATTGCGAAGACCTTATTTTTTTCCTTTCCCAGGTTCTCTTTCCTCTCTCAGTGGTGCCAGCAACAAAAGGACATGTAATTTTATCTTTCTGGTTGCTAATACTTTACCTTGTAGACTCTGGAACGACAAATCCTGTAATTGCTGTGATTTTTCACCATCCTTTTTCTTTTTGTGCTATGAAGTGGCTAGTACATGCTTCCAAATTATATTTTTAAATAAAACTCCTTTAAGTGGACAGAGGTTAAAGAAATACCCAAGGACTTTGTTGTTGTTGTTTTTTAATATTTTATTTATTTACTTGAGAGAAAGAGCAAGTGTAAGAGAAAGAGAGAGAGAGAGAGAGAGAAAGCACTGAGGCAGAGGGAGAAGCAGGCTCCCTGCCTAGTGGGGAGCCCGATGCAGGGTTCCATCCCAGGACCCTGGGGTCATGACCTGAGCTGAAGGCAGATGCTTAACTGACTGAGCCACCCAGGCGCTCTGGACTTTGGTTTTTTAACAGAACTTGGTTTTGCAGCTCCAGTAATGGGTCACTTCAAACTTCCCAAGTTTTCCTTTCCATAGTCTTTGTATTAAAAACAAATCCTTTGTCTTTTGAAAACTATTTCTCATTATTACTTGGTATAAGTTTAAAATAGGTTAACTAACAATTTCACTTAACATATACTGAGTGTATGAGGACAGCCTTCAGATTAACAGTGGAATAATACAGAAAAAAAAAAAAAAGATAAACTAGGAATTACCACTATGGGCGGGGGAGAGGGGTGGGGAGGCAGAAATCATGGACTCCTGTTACTCAATGAGTTCTGCAATTCAACCTGAAACTTAAAATTTGGATTTCTCTACTGCTTTTTGCTATACAGTGGATCCATGCATTTTCTTTTGTTTGTATTTTTGGGAAAACAAAAAATGTTTTTTCTAATTCATCAGAGCTGTCCTCCTTGACTTCCCAGAGTCCATGGTGGAAAGTGAATGAAACTGTCCTACTACAAATGCTTACCTTCCCCAGCAGTGGCTAAATTCCAAAAAAATTTCATGACTCTGCACAAATGATAGCTCCTATACAATAGTGAATTAAGAAGATAGCAATTCCAAATTTCACCTACAAAAAATTTTCCTGATATAAACAATAAGGTTTTTATGCTACTTCAGACTCTCTCCTTGGACACAGTTATGGTTTATCTGTTCTAACTAAAATTTGACATCATGTCTCTTTTTTTAAAAGATAAAGATTTTATTTATTTATTTGAGAGAGAATGAGCCAGAAAGAGAGAGCATGAGCAGGGGGTAAGGGCAAAAGGAGAGGGAGAAGCAGACTCCCCACTGAACAGGGAAGCCCCCACTGAACATGGGGCACCCCCATGACATCATGTCTTGAACACACCATACTATATAGTTTGACCAGCACAGAGTATAACAAGTCTGTCATTATGCTTGCTGTGCATATAGTACTTCTATCATAAATCATTCTCACACATGTTGCTCTTAAGCCAGGTGTAATTCATCTTAAGTATGCACAGCGAGACTGGGGTCCTAAATAACTCCTATTAACTACAAGTTTGACAGTAAAGAATGCCAGCCAATTAATTCACCAACCAATTAATTCTGAACATTGATTTGATCATCTGGTATATTAGATCATCCTGCTATTTCAAATCATCTACCACTTTATTGAGGCCACAGTTGAAAGTATTGAACAGACAGGGTAAAAGGGTAACATAGGTTAATTTTAATCAGTGATCTTTACACATGGTTCCCCAAGTTACAAATTCACCTACCTCTACTACTACTTTCTAGCTCAAATTTCTCCACTAGTACTTTTTAAAAATAAAGACAGCCTTTCAAATGCTTTACTGAAATTAGGGAGTACTATGGCCATACCATACCTCTACCCCACAGTCCAAAAAAGGGAAACGAGTCTAAAACTGTTTTTTGTTTGTTTGTTTTTTCCCATAAATCCAGTGATAACCACTTATTTTGGGAACTCCTACAGCCAATCTTTTAATAATCTGCTCTGGAATCTTATTCAAGAACAGAAAGAAGTTTGCAGAATTTACTTTCCTGTGAATTTCAAAGAAGATCTCATTTTCAGACATTGATAAGCTTCTTCATCACACTTTGTAGATTGTCAAGCAGAGTCTCAACAAAACCAAATACAGGGGTGCCTGAGTGGTTCAGTGGGTTAAGGCCTCTGCCTTGGGCTCAGGTCATGATCCCAGGGTCCTGGGATTGAGCCCCACATCAGGCTCTCTGCTCAGTGAGGAGCCTGCTTCCTCCTCTCTCCTCTCTCTCTGCCTGCCTCTCTGCCTACTTGTGATCTCTGTCTGTCAAATAAATAAATAAAATCTTAAAAAAAAAAAACCAAATACACATTCTCAGTGTTCTGTAATTTTTCCCACACCAGGAGACTGAGATGCATTTAAATCATCCAGTATTTCAGAGCAACTGGGAAAAAAGAGAGAAGTACTATATTTACCCAAATGCTTGAAAGTACTTAAAATGAGTTTGCTTAAGGGAGGTGAAAAAGTAGAAACAATTTTCATTTTAAAACTCCACTAACACATATTTCCTTTTATGAAGCTCATTTCTTCTCCTCTTACCTAAACAACAAAACCTGCTTTGAGTCAAGATCTGATATAGTCGGATATTTTATGTGTGACTTTAAGTCTCTTTCAAAGGGAGTATTTGTGTTTTAATCCCCACTTCTCTTATCTTTAAGTGTGGAATTTAAATCTAGGTTCTTTATTAAGGAAATTTCAGCAGAACAGATGGGGGGAAATTCAGGTAAGCTGGGAGGGGGAGAAGGACTCTTAGTTATCCATGAGATCACACCACTAGAACGCTACTTCTTCCTTGCACTTGTAACTGAAAACCACCTGGACCAAAAACAAAACAAAACAAAAAGCTCCACCAGTATGGACATTGGGGAGGGTGTATGATATGGTGAGTGTTGTGAAGTGTGTAAACCTGGCAATTCACAGACCTGTACCCCTGGGGCTAATAATACATTATATGTTTATTAAAAAAAAAAGCCCCACCAATTACTCAAGAAAGACAGTATATCTTCCCTAAGCATCACGTGAGTTCTGACCCTTGTGTTTCTGAAATACGGGTTTGAAAATAAAAGCCTGAGTTTATCTTCAGAAACATGGATCTTAAATTTCTGTGAATAATTCAGCAGTCACTGCTAAAACATTGCAAGACAGACCCTGGAGAGGACAGGTGAAAGTCACTCCAAGTTCGGCTCAGAGAACACTGCAGAGGCTAAGCTTTGGTCCTTGTACCCTCTCCTTCTCACAGTGGTTACTCTCAACAATGTCAGTTTGAAAGCTTAACAAAAAACTGGGGGCACAATTTTAACATTTAGTTCATATCTAATGATAAATATTATTATCACCAGAATCCCAAAGTGGATTTTTAGTCTTTCAAATAACCATCCACGTAGCATACTTTCTAGAACTTCTATGTTTAACAGCTTGTGTTTAAACTTCTCTGTTTAATAGCCTACAATGACTTTTCCTAAATCGATCCTTATACATATTTTTATATGAAAACATTTTGTTCTAATGTCATCTCGCTGATGAAATGTATCATGTGATATGTTTTATTAAGCCCTAGCTAAATGCCATTTGTGTTTTAGGTCAGATATTAATGGGGGGTGGGAGGAGAACACTACCCAGGAGAATTACTCAATGCCCTAAGCAATGAAATATTCTGAGAGGGAATCATAAAAAAGAAAAGATAAGGTTGAATAGCAATGATTTGGCATGGATCCAAAATTCACTTCTCATATTTTAGAGATTGCATTTGCAATTCCAGGAATTCAGCTTATTGTAAATCTTTTTCCTTTTGTTCCAACAGATATTTCTGAAATTGGGAATGCCTCTGAGGAATGACATTGAAAGTTAATGATATCTCAATACACCCTGGGCAAGTAAGGAAACAGATTTGAATAATTATCACCTACTCCAACTGTGAATTTAATGTAAATATTCTGATGTAATTTCTTTTATGTTGAAAATAAAGGATAATCAAGTTGACTTAATGTACTGGAAAGCTGCCTTAACTGTTAGAACATATAGTAAGACATATGTGGGTAGAGTCACAAACTTTAAATCTGCCACTACCTTTGTATTTAAAGATAAAATAAAAAATAGAAAATTGTTGTATCAGATAGCTATGCAATACAATATGAATAGGAAAAAAGTTTTTGCTTTTGGTTTTTGCTATGACAGCTTCAAGGTAAATACAAGAACAACATTGAAAGGTTTTTCTAACTAGGCTCAGTTTAGACGTGATAACCTAGTTTCTTAGTAAAATATAAAGATCCAGTACAATTACTCTTGATGACATATCTTCATTTAAGACATATCTTCGATTCAAGAAAAATATTTGATGAAAAATTACAGTAGGGATGGGTAGAAATTATTTTGGGATGGGGTAGAAGAGAGTACTTTGGTAACTACATTATAGCCTTGTCTCTACATTTTTTAAGACAAAATAATTCAAAATAAATAAATAAAATAATTCTGGGAGATATAAATAATTATTTCCATTTTATAGATAAGAAAAGTAAAGCTCAGACATGCTAAATGCCTGCCTAATATTGCTCAACCAGCATTCAGGTTAATTATGTTCATTCCAAAATCTATGCACTTTCTGCTATACCAAACAAATGTCTAATAATTTAAGCTTTTTTCTATTTAAACATATAATGTAACCCCACCACCCTCTCCCAACCCCTCTTCCCCTACCCCCCTCAGTTTGTTTTATGACATTAAGAGTCTCTTTTGGTTTGTCTCCCTCCCGATCCCATCTTCTTTCATTTTCTCTTTTCCTACCACCTTAACCCCCACCCCCGTTGCATCTCCACTTCCTCATATCAGGGAGATCATGTGATAGCTGTCTTTCTCCAGTTGACTTATTTTGCTAAGCATGATACGCTCTAGTTCCATCCATGTCGTCGCAAATGGTAAGATTTCATTTCTTTTGATGGCTGCATAGTATTCCATTGTATATATATACCACCTCTTCTTTATCCATTCATCTGTTGATGGACATCTAGGTTCTTTCCATAACTTGGCTATTGTGGACATTGCTGCTATAAACATTCAGGTACACGTGCCCCTTTGGATCACTACATTTGTATCTTTAGGGTAAATACCCAGTAGTGCAATTGCTGGGTCATAAGGTAGCTCTATTTTCAATTTTTTGAGGAACCTCCATGCTGTTTTCCAGAGTGGTTGCACCAGCTTGCATTCCCACCAACAGTGTAGGAGGGTTCCCCTTTCTCCACATCCTCGCCAGCATCTGTCATTTCCTGACTTGTTCAT
>ML107310.1:0-33376 GCA_003697995.1 Taxidea taxus jeffersonii
AAGCATGCTGCAGCGGGGCTCAGAGATTGGTAGGGTCTGAAATGCTGAGCCATCCCTGAGGCTACGCGAACCTGGGACTCGGGAAGAAGTCCGAGCTGGAGACGGAGGGCTAGGGAGGAACTGGCCCCACGGGAGATCCCCTGGGAGTATGGGGAGCAGAAGAGGGTCGGCACCACGCTCAAGAGAGGTCCTCTCACGGACTGGGGTGGGGGTGGGCGGCAGAGCTCAGCGCCATGAGGGGAAGGACTTCATGGGGTCGCAAGAAAATGGCACGGTCAAGAGTATAAAGAGTTTCTAGCAAACAGCATTGTTAACGGGGTTCAAGCGGCAGAGAATATGGAAATGAAAATGACAGCCAAAATGTTACCACACACACACACCCTTCCCCCAGAGCCAAACAGGAATGGTCTCCAGAGAGGACAAGCCAGGTCGCAGGGTGAAGAGTAAAAGGAACAAAGGAACCGTGAGCAGCTGGCAAGGGCTGCCACCAGGACTCCTTCTGGATGTTCTGCTGCGAAGGGCAGCTGAAGGCCAGGACCATGTGCTGCAAGCAGGGGAGACCCCTGTCGCACCAGGCCCTGGACAGGTGACCACTTAGAGAGGGCACGTGATGTCAGTCGCAGGAGGGCAGGGCAGGGCACCACACCAGGAGAGCTGGTGGGGAAAAAAACCTCCCGACTGATGCAGTAACGGGGCCCTCATCCTATCCATGAGCTGGAAGGAGCTGGAGAAGTCAGTGTGGCCTTCTGGGAGGCCCATCAGGGAGGAGGCTTCGGGACCAGTTGGGCCTGGGGGCGGGCACTCACCGACACCATCTTGCCCTCGGAGGGCATGAAGGCAGGCCGGTTGCTGATCCGCAGCTTGGTCTGCAGCGTGTTGAAGTTGATCTCCAGCTGACACTTCTCCTGCACCTTGGGCGGTTTGTGCTTGCGCCGATAGTCCCGGAAGTCCTCCAGCTTCTTCTGCATGGCCTGCATGGTCTTCTCTGGGGTCCTGTTCTCCAGCCAGGGGATCGTGCGGCGGATCCACTCCAACAGCTGCCCCCAAAAGACATAAATGCGGCTGAAGAGGCCAGCAACCCGCCCCACCCCCACCCCCAGGTGAAAAACAGAAACACCTGACAATTGGAATGGATTCTACCTAACATTCCTAAAATGACAGAGTATGAATAGAATACTCCGGACTGAGGGGAAGAGGATAAAAAGGCATCTCTATGCACATGCGCTGGGGCATGAATGAAAACTTCAGTGTCCCCTGGACCCCACCCCATGGCCACTGGTGAGCACCCCCATGGTCCCACACACAGGTCGAAAACTGAAAGTCAGCACGAGTCATGTTCCACAAGAATGTGACATTTACAGGAAACTCAGGGACCAGACATTAGCAGACAAATGCCGGATGGAGCTTTCAAATGAAAAACAAAAACCTGACATGGGATGGGAACTCAGCAAAGAATCAGGTTTAACTGAAAATGTAATTATATTTCATATAAGCTCAAACCTCATGAGTCTACTGACCGGGAAGCTGTATTGCAAATCTGGGGCTGACTCAATGCCAAAGTATATTTTAATTTAACATCTAGCTTTTGAGGAAATCCACGTGACAGAATTGAAAATGGTAGTGAATTCCTAAGGATGTAGTATATATGCTCCCTTCTCTTAAATCACGGTCAAGCTGAAGAGCCACTAAAAATTGACACTCGTGATTACTTGGAAAATGATAGCAGTTAAGAATAAAAATTCACTAAAATGGTGATACACCCAGAGTCAAAGGGTTTGAGGAGGATAAATGAAGGACCAGGGAAGAGAAGGAAGGACAGAGTTACTGAGCATCTGTCCTTTGGTCCTGGTTGTGCTTCTACCCTGATGTTGGTCCCTGGGTTAAACAATGCTGCCAAACTGAATTTTCCCACAGCAGCTGTATGAAAACATAAATTCAATATCATCAGATTGGATTACTAATAAGCACTCCTTTGGGAGATTTATTCCAAGTATCCTGACCCTTCTCCCAGGACAGATATCAGCTAAACCGAGTCAGAGCAAAGATCATCTGGTCACTGACATGTGTTACTGTAACTGAGTTCAACCCAGAGAGGGTGTGGCTGTGCCCTTCACTCAGCCCAGCCCTTGCATGGGGGAAGCAACGCAGCAGCAGTGACAAGACTGCTTGGTTGCCTTTTAGGCTCTAATCAGAACAAAAAGAAGAGCAACATGAAAAGTGTTCTTTTAACCAAAAATCTGGCTGAAGAGCTGCAGAAGGCATCATGGACATTTGTGCTCAAACGCCTTGGACAGGGAGCTCTGTCTTCCCCACATTTCCCTCTAGATATTCATAAGACACGCACGCAAGACTGAGCCGTGTCTCCCAATGGGCTGGGCCAGTTCCCAAGACACTTAGCTGCTGCATGGAGCAGGGCTTCTGAGGAATGGAGGGCACACGCTAGGTGAGGTCAGTAACCAATGAAGCAGGAAAAAAAAAAAAAAGTAATGCAGTGTCCCCTGGGGGCGCCTGACCCTGGAGGTGCAGAGCTGAGCATGGAATCACATCCCACGTCTGCAAACATGCAAACTGCCTCTACGCTTTGGGGCGGTTGGGAGCCCATCATGATGACTTTTGTGCCAATCAGTATGTCGCTACGAGATGGGCAACCTCTGAGATCAAGTGTGTTTTCCCACTTTGATTCTGTCTGAGATGAAAAATGCAAAGAAAGAAAACACTGACAGCCAGTGTGTCCCCCTCCGTGTCTCTCCCTCTGGGTGGGAACGGACAGGACTGCCGGGCACCCACTTCCTTTACCTCACTCGCTAGCCTCTCATATTCTTCCATCAGCCTCTCATTCTCTTGATTCACAGCAAGAACCTTACATATCCTGTTAGCCGCTGTCTCAGCCTGTAAAACACAATAGGTGAACAGGACAGCTCTGTGGACAGGGACGCGCATGCACAAAATGGAACGCGGTGGGGCAGGAGAGGAGACGAGGAGATGGCGTGCTGATTCAAGGTTAGGGGGGAGGAAGACTGAGGGTATGGCTGTTGAACACTAGGAGTCATTTCACACCTTTTTTACACAGACTTACACGGCAGGCTGAATGTACTGTGGGGAATAATGGGGAGATACCATTAGTCTAAAACACAAGCTTCGTAAAACATCAAGCAAGTTAGTGACAGAAATATATGGGTCAAAGAAGCCGAAATCCCCCGTCCCTGAATGTCCACCTGAGCACTCTACTGACCTCGTGACTATGGGGTCAGAACTCTCCAGAGAACATTAGCCTTTGGATATCAAAGCAAAAAAAACCCAAACCAACCAAAAAAACAAAACAAAACAAAAAAAAACTGGGTCCTGAATATATCTTGTCACTGTACCGAGTTCGCTGAAGCCCTCTTGTCTTGAAATGAATACACAGAACTTGCTAGAAGGGATCCTTCCACAGAGCTAAATTTGCTTTAAGATTTGTGTGACCTCCATGAGAAGTTGTAGAGGCATATGGAATTCTCAGTCATCATTTCGTGGAGGGGAACTTGGGCCAGGAGTGGCACGACCCTATGATGAATTAAGAAGAGCAAACGGCTCCTCCTGGCCCCCAGCCCGTCTCAAAGCCTGGCCTCTAAAGCCCCATTTGTAGTTAGTGTCATTTGCTGGTGACAGGCATAGAGAAATCACAGAAATGACACATCTGTGTCTCCCCCCAACCCCTGCCAGTCCATCTGTTTTCTCCAAGAGAATATGTGAAGGGGCAAGAGACAGTTGAGTAAGGAGAAAGCTGAGGGGCATTTGCCCACAATGTGTGTCTTAAGAAATGTGAATTTTTCTGAGATTTTAACATCATTATCCTTTCACTGCTTCCATTAAATTAAGATTAGTTTTGAAAGATGTTAGAACAAATCACTGAACGGTGAAGGCAGTTTCTAGGCAGAGTAGAACAAGGGGCACTGGGAAGGCGCTCATCTGTCCTTGCCCAACCTCCCTGTCACTGTTCAATGACCGTGGCGCCATTTTCCAGGCATTTTTTTTCCTAAAGCACCAGTGTTTCCCACAATTAACTAATGAAATCAAAGCAGTATCTTAGAAGGAAGGAAGGATTTAAACAGCAACAACAACAACACTTCAGGAACTGTCTAAAGTTCAAGTTGTTAAGAAACACGAAGGAGTCACAGTTTGGAACTGGGCATATTAGGTCATCACAACACACTCAGGAAGATTCCAAGGTAAGATGTGAAGCGCACGGACACACACCCAGGTACGCACACGCACACACACGCACACACAGCTAAAACCGGTGCCCCGGACGGCACGGGCTGAGTACCTGCTCCGCGCCCGCAAACGCGTGGTAGAAGCAGGAAACGTAAGTCATGATAGCTCTTTCATCGGGTTTGGGAGTGTTCACAATGTCTGAAGGGAGGGAAGAAATAACACAGAAAACAAACACACATACAGATGAAGAGTAGAAACCAGGGTGAACAGAGGGAAGAACAGACCGCTTTCCACCGATCCGTGTTCTGGGTGTGTCTGGGGCCCCCAGTCCTAAAGCTCGGGAAGGCTCTCGGGCGCGGGCGTGGTTCCTGAACACAAGGACCTGAATGACTTGAGCCAGCAGGTTCTCTGGTTTGTTTGGTTTTTTTAGATAATCGATCCAGAGGGCTTTCTGCCTCCCCCACCCCGTGATGAGCTTCTAAAAGTGCGGGTCAAGGCAAGAATACAGGGACTGCACGCTACGTATCCGGGCTCATTATCACGTCCTAACAACTCGTGAGGCCCATGTCTGCTTGTCTGTTGACCACATCATGCCGCCTGCCACCAGTGCCCCCCTCCCTCCTCCCCCTTCCCCACCCCACTTCCTAACTCTCTGCTCCATGGCTTGGCTCCTGGGGTGGGAGGAGGACAAGAGTCACTGGAGAGGACATGGCCTTTAACCCCTTCTGTGCCTACTTACCTTGCCATTTACAGAAATCACCAAGGTAACAAAACCTCTAAAGAGAAGGATAGACATACTTATTGTGACTCTTGCTATGGTCTGTAATAGCTGCCAAAACCACCAACAGGAAGAGAAAACAGGACCATGTGAACACGCAACCTTTCTCCTTCCACCTTGGCGACAACACTGTTTGCTGAATTGCTTTTTAACTTTAAACTCGGTTTAGTCACTGGATAAAACACAGTTAAAAAGAGACCTTGTACTTCCCTAAGGGCAAAACCTAGCCATCGGCTTTTCAGAGGGCGCGCCTAGAAAGGATGTGGGGGTTGTGTCACGGCATGGAATCTTCTGGAAAACAAACATGAACAGCATACTACTGCATGGACAGAAAGTAAGTTTCAAAGAAAACTAGACTAAAAAAGACAAAGGACTGCCTCCTCAGAACCAGACAGGTCTCCTTACTCAGAGGAGAGGGGAAAAGAGAAAAACAATTGGAAAAAAAAAAAAAATTAAGACACAGAAGGTGAAGGGTCAGTGGTGATTCACGTTTTACATCCTCACCTTCTGTGCACCAGCAAAAGCATGATAGTAACAGGAAACATAAGTCATTATGGCTCTCTCATCAGGTCTGGCAGTATATACTAAATCTGTGTGGAGAAAAGAAGGTTAACTGCCCGGATGTTCTAGCACCTGCAGGTTTCGGCCAAGTGTTGCCTTGGAGAAGTCAAAGCAATGAATCTCCCCACCCCAAACCCTCCCACACTTAGGCGGTTAAAACTTTGGCTCCAGTCAAAGAAGTCAGACCTACAAAGTCATTACTCTCTGTGTCCTTCTGAGAACTGCCAAAGAGGACACGGTAACAGAGAAGGGCCCTAAACGGGCAAGGAGGTCACATCCACGGCCAGAATCAGAGCTCTGGAAGCCCACAGGATGCACATTACAGGACATTCTCTGAGACTTTCTCCCACTGCACACACAGAGAGGGTCAACAGAGATCCCTTCTGTGAGTCTACACAGAACCTACACACCCAGCAACTTAAGCCTGGTGCTCACCTTAAGGAAAGATTTGTGGAGGAAAATAAAGAAACAACTTCCAGAACCTTTTAAAAGCACAGCAGACGGTTAAGAGGGGGACAAGTTTCTACAGTGTTTACTACAGGTAACAGTTCATGGGAGAGTGGCCCAAGGAGCCAGTCAAAAATCCCCACTGAGAGTTCAGACCCCAACACAATGACAGCAGGCGGGAAGGCAAGGCTGATCCAGAAGGACAAGCGTTCTCACAGGAGGCGGCCAGCTCGAGATGTGGCCAAAACAAGGTCATGCTAACATAACACTGTGGTGGTGATAAGTCCCAAGGGCAGGGGAAGCGAGGATAAAGAGGGTCACACGTGGGGGTACCTGCTGGGTAGTCCTGTCACAGTAAGTCCCACACCTAAGTCAGTCAAGTTCATGACTGCCAGAAAATTCCTGTGAGAAATTACACAGAAAATATTATAGTATGTAAGCATTTTTCTGAACTGTTTAAAAGGAATTAGACAAAAATGTGTCACAAAGAAGGAGGAAATGAAGGAGTACCAGCACATCTCATCAGCCTGGAAGGAGTCACAGGACGACACATACCCAGAGCAGGACACAGAGGCTAAGGAAAAATCTACTAAGAAGCATGTCAGCAGGCCAAAGGAATAATGATGGTGACCCTGAACTCACCCTCAACTGCAGTGTATTAGGGAGGTACTAATTTACCAAATGTCTGTTTTCTCCTCTCTTCAGTATCCTAGCTATTAATTCGAGTGGATAAACTCTAGGTAGTTATTTACTCTATGGAAAGGTCAAAGAAGATGCCACACAAATATAAACTTAGTTTAGAAAGGACAGATAGACAGCTGCTCCTCCATTATTTTTAAGATTTTATTCATTTATTTGACAGAGACAGATCACAAGTAGGCAGAGAGGCAGAGAGAGAGGGAGAAGCAGGCTCCCTGCTGAGCAGATAGACCAATGTGGGGCTCGATCCCAGGACCCTGAGATCATGACCTGGGCCAAAGGCAGAGGCTTAACCCACTGAGCCACCCAGGTGCCCCAAATCCTCCATTATTTTATTGACTCTCTCCCTTCATAGAGTCTTTGAAAACCATCAATCGATTCAGAGGAGTGTATTCAAGTGTTAATGCCCAATAATACAGGTGTTTGTTAAAATGGTTAAATTAATGGGTAAAATCAGAATCCTACTTTGAAGGTCACTGTTATGAGCTGCACTGTGTCCCTCAAAAGGATATGTTGGGGTCCTATCCCCCACCCTGGTACCTGTGACTGTGACCTCATTCGCAAGAAGGCCATTGTAGACAGAATCAAGTTAAAATGAGGTCCTGCTGAGAGAGGGAGGATCCTTCATCTAACATGACTGATGTCCTTACAAGAAAGAAAGAAAGAGATGTAGGGGGAGATCGAGGCCACCCAAAGCCAAGGAACTCATGGGGCTTTCTGAAGCTGGAAGAGACAAGGAAGGAACCTCTTCTACAGGCTTTGAATGAAGCATGGCCCTGCCTACAGCTTGGTTTCAGACTTACAGCCTCCAGAATCATAAGAGAATAAATTCCTGTTGCTTCAAGCCAACTAGTTTATGATAATTTATAACTCAATCACCAACAATAAGGAGGAACAGAAAACTGACAATGGACTATAATCAAGTTCTTTGCTTTTCCCCACTAATCCCAATTAGGGGAAGAAATGGACCGTGACAGAATCATAGTATTAACAACAAATGCAGTAACTAAGTTCCTTGAGGGCAGGACCCTACCTGGTACATCTCAATTCTCTCCCAAGGTACCTAGCTGAGGGGCTTGCCCACAGCAGGGACTCAGTCTATGTCTGCTGAGTGGTAAGTGACTCATGAACAAGCGAAATGAACGGATGGTCCCCACCTATCTGTGCTTTCTACAGCGTGTGCCACAGAGTGACCCATATGAGTCACCTACAGAGGGCACACAAGTTATACAGAGGGCACACAAGTCCCCAGCATGAGGGACGCCCAGCAGCAAAATGGTTAGATGTTCTTTCAGATCTAACTAAACTAAATTTAATTCAGACACAAAATGAAACGTGGAACTTTTGAGAGGTATGCGGACGGCTAAACACCCCATATTCTCTATTTCAATTCTCTACCTTCTGGTTAGAAGGAAGGATGTTTTCCCTTGTGGAGTCCTGAGCACTTCCCAAGAAGATTTACTTGCTAAGCTTGTCTCCATGTGGTAAGAAAAATAACAGTGTGTTGTTACAAAAATAAAAATTGTTTTTCTTTGCAGATCACAAACCCAAGCATTCCATTTCTTTGCCAAAGCTGAACTTTTTTACCAAATTCTTTTACTATAGTTTTGCTGGTGTGGTTTTGAGGATTTTTTAAAAAATTCATGAACGAACGTGCTACAAATGAAATGCTCTTCACACTCCTGTGGCCAATGACAGAAACGTCTTCAGATTCCTAAGTATGTCAGATGTAAACTGGCTACAAAGTCTTATAAATCCCTATGCACAGCCATGGCACAACTAGGCCACAGACTTTCCTCAAGTCAGTAAAACACAATTTTCCTCTCACCTTCAGCATCCAGCATTTTAGGAATATCCAGGTGCTTCTCTGCAATTTCCATGGCCAGGTTGATATTGCCTATTGGGTCATCCTGCATGAAAAACAGCACAACCAGTATTTGAAAATATCTTTTGAACAGGAGTTACAAGTAATGTGTTTGACACACCTTGTTTCTAGGAGGAGACCTTTCCATGCACATAACCATTACAGTGTAAGTAATTTCCCTTATCTTTTTCTAATCACTTCAAATATTTAGAGAAACACCAAAAATGATACAAACCCCACACGATACATGCACACTCCAACTCATAAAATGTGAGCCTAAGGCTTAAGAGGACAACGCTTTGCAGACAGGGGGAAAGCTGTCACATATTTTCTCATGGGGAGGAAAGAATACTTCTGAGCTGATTTTCAACCTTTAACTCCAAAAGAAATCATGAAACAGACATTTTCCAGATCTGCAAGGTGATCATGGAGAATATTTAGTACAATGTTTTTGTTTTAAATATAAGAAAGCTGAGGTGTAAAGAGAAGGAAATATGCTAGTTGGTGAAACTTCTGGATCCCCAACGAAGGTCACAAGATGGCTACAAAGAGCAAAAATTATGCTTCTAGGATGCCAAAGACTAAAATTGTGAATGAAAACTGTGAGGAAATTTTTGTTCTTATGATTATGTCTATCTTCACTGTGAAATTGGTTCAATATATATGTTTATCTTTACATACACGTGTGTGTATGTAGGTATGTGTGTGTATATATATATATACATACATAGGAATAAAATAAATTTAAACAGAGGTTAAATTTGTAAGCAAAACACCAAAAAATTTAAAGACTCATTTAACATTTCTTGTTTTGTTCCACTTAAGACATCATTACAGACCTAAAATGGGATGGGGGTAGTTAAAGCTAGAAAATCAAACTGAAAACTAGGGTTAGTTTCCAGGGGTGGCTTTCATGAATTTTAACATCAAAGTCATTTAAACACCATGGAAAGTGCAGTGCTTTGCCATGAGTACATTTGAATAGGCTGAAGCAATTTTAAAAGAGCAGACTTTAAAAACACATTCACGAGGCTCAACAAAGAAACCCAGGTAAGTTTCCTGGCCTCGGAAAGTATACATTTCAGGCAAAACTTTTTTTTCAAGTAAATGTTTTAACAAAGCATGTAATCATTCCAACAAAACAAGCCCTATCGTAAAAGCTTCTTTCTTCTTTTTTAAAAAGATTTTACTTATCACAAGTAGGTAGAGAGGCAGGCAGATGGAGAGGGGGAAGCAGGCTCCCTGCTGAGCAGAGAACCTAATGTGGGGCTCGATCCCAGGACCCTAGTATCATGACCTGAGCCAAATGCAGGGGCTTAACCCTCTGAGCCACCCAGGCGCACCTAAAAGAAGCCCTATGGTAATGTGAGCCATACCTGCATGTTTATGCACGTGTTTACAAAACCAAATTGCTGAGTAAAATTTTCCCTTTTGTTTTAAATATATAAAAAAAAATTCAGCATTAAAAATAGATTGATTCTGACACTCTGTGGACATTATCTCATTTACACTGAGAGAGATAAAATGTGGCAGTGAAGTATTTTCTTGGCTCAGCTACCGGCCACGTGACCTTGGGCAGATCTCTGAATTCCATACTTTGTTCATCCGTAAAAGTGGGATGACAACGGTACCATCAGTACGTTATATTTCACTGTGCACTGTGAAGACCGAAGGAATCTGCATGTATATGTAACATACACGGAATAATATGTATATACATTAGAACCTGTACTAATATACATATTTAATATGTGTAATATATACATATGTGTCACATACATATGAATACATACATACATATATAACAATATATTTATTTATAACACAGCTTAATAGAGAGCTATGTAAGAATTAACCGCTATTGCTCATTACTATCATTTTCCGCTCATCTTTGACAGCCAATTACAAGTCTGTTGACCATTCGTAATAAAAATCGACCATTCTGGGACGCCTGGGTGGCTCAGTGGGTTAAGCCGCTGCCTTCGGCTCAGGTCATGATCCCAGGATCCTCGGATCGAGTCCCGCATCGGGCTCTCTGCTTGGTAGGGAGCCTGCTTCTCCCCTCCCCTCTCTGCCTGCCTCTCTGCCTGCTTGTGTGATCTCTGTCAAATAAATAAATAAAATCTTTAAAAAAAAAAAAAAAAGACCATTCTAATGTGCTAACAAAACTAGTTCGATCTAGAACAATCCCTTCATTTTGCAAATGAGACAGAGATTCACTCAGAAAACATACACCATCTCCGTGTTTGAAGCATTTCAAAGTCAGTCCAGAATAAGAGAATATGGGCTTTGAAAAGTTGAGGACCTCTGGCAACCTGTGTTCCGGAACTGTGAGATTCACCTTTCCCTACAAGACAGTTCTCCACAAGCTCCCCTGCAGTCATCGGAGACAGGCCAGCAGACATGCAATGAGCAAGTAATAACAACTGAAATGGGGGCCAAAGTGACCTCTTGCAATGACCATGCAGAGCACACAGGGTAGGGCGGCATGCAAGGACGGACTCCACACCATGACACGGCCACTCAAGGGAGCAGCCCGCTGAACACACCAGCAACCAGAAGGACCGGGGCCCTAACCACTACTTGTGTCAATGTTTTCTGGGCAGGCAATGCCTTTAGTCCTAAATCCTGAGAGCACAGACTGTCTGCCACAAGGTTTAGGAGGGGCATGGACTTCTTTTTTCCATCACAGATTACATTTTTAAACTACTTCTCTGAAGAAAGAGCTCTGAGAATATTTGAAACTTAAGTACACTGAAACTGAATTTTCTAAAGAGACCAAAATCAAAATTAATAACAAAAACCCTTTTCTTTAAAAAAAAAAAAAAATGTTTTTAAGGGCGCCTTGGTGGCTCAGTGGGTTGGGCCTCTGCCTTCAGCTCAGGTCATGATCTCAGGGTCCTGGGATTAAGTCCCGCATCCGCATCGGTCTCTCTGCTCAGCAGGAAGCCTGCTTCCCTCTCTCTCTCTCTGCCTGCCTCTCTGCCTGCTTGTGATCTCTCTCCCTCTCTGTCAAATAAATAAGTGAAATATTTTAAAAAATGTTTTTAAAAAGATTTTATTTTGGTGTAATCTCTCCACCCAATGTGGGGCTTGAACTCACAACCCCGAGATCAAGTCACATGCTCTTCAGACTGGGCCATCAGACATCCTCAAATGCTCTTTTCTAAAACTACAACTAATATCTTCTCTCAATCACAAGATAATGGTAAAACGTCCCTCATGTGAGAAGTAAGTTAATCAGTTCTGAGTAAAAATGTCTGAAATTAAGCCCTTCAGAAAAGGGTAAAGAGAATTTAAAAAGAAGGCTTCGAGTATTTGAACTTTTCTTTCCCCTCCCCCAGAAAAAGCCTGTGTATCTTCTCTTTCCATATTTACAATGTGGGAATGTAAAATCGCTAGGAAACATAAATAAAAACCTTCAGAGGAAATCAAGCCAAATCGACAAATGTATCTTAATTTGGGCCAAAAGGATGACTTGGCTTTGGGTCTTGTCCCACCCTATTTAATATCAGTAATTAATTATTAATAAAAGTATTTTCCTGGCTGCCTTTCCCGTCTGCACCGCGTGCCAGGCGAGCTGGGAGACTCTGTGTGAGTTCAGTGCTGACGTGCTCACTTTTGGGGTGACATGCTGAGGGACAGAGAGGATGTGGCATGCCAGGCCCCCAAATGACCTTGTTAAGCTTTGAGTAGTCAATGAGGTCAGGGCGGTGTCTGTGGATGAGCGCACAGAGTCCAAGGCCATCCTTCCAGCTGCACCATGGTCAGGAAGAACAGGAATACATGTTAATGAAGAGAAAGCAGCAGCTTACGCCTAGAACAGACGTGATCCTACAAGTGGTCCCTCCCATCCTTCTATCACGCCCTTCTTGCCCGGGACTCCTCCCTATCTGCTGGCCCAGTCTGGTTCTGGGCTGGGAGAATCAGCGACACCCTCTTCTCACCCTGTCCTCCACCCTAGTCAGCACCTTCCTATCCCCATCCCTCACGAGAACCCTCCTGCAGGGTCTGTCCAAAAACCACACACAAGGATGTCTATCCTTAAATGTCCAGGACATACTTCCCCCCAAGATCCTTAGTACACTTGAAAGTCACTATGAGCTCCCAGGACTCCTCTGCTTCACATGTTTTCAAAAAGGCAAAGACATGGTAGCATCAGAGGGACTCAGCAAGGAGGACCCGTACTCTGGTCTGTCTCCCCAGAGATGCTCGCACTAACTGTTCTCTAGACAACCCCAAGCTTTGAGCTTGCCAGAGGCAACCAGGGGTTCACTGAGGACTGGGAATGGGAGTTCTGCTCCCCAAAAGGTCAGGGGAAGAAAGAAATCCCAGGGGGCTACAGAGCTGAAGTGCTTGAGCCAGTCTTGGGCAAAGGAGGAAAGGCGAGGTCAATGAGAGGCAAGCTGATTTTCACGCTGGCAGAAGCCTGCCTTCTCCTTTGGGGCTCCTCCTGTCCTCAAGACAGCGTGCTGTAGGGACAGAGAAGTCCTCTTTCCCACCTTTGTATACTCAAGGCCTGGCTCAGTGCCTGACATTTGGTAGACACTCTATAATATTTGTCTACCCAGAAGAACCTCCCCCATTTTCCCTTGTGGCTCATGCTTGCCCTTTGTTTCCCTGATTATCCATGGTGGCTGAGGACCTATTTCTATTCCTGAGTAACCCACCAAATAGAGGGTGAAAATACAGCTCTTCTACTCTCAGAAGACCTATGTGAGGAGGAACACTGGAGCAAGTGATAAAATCATGCTCTGAGATTAAATTTAGACTCCATTCACGCACACTCCTGTCATTTTACAAATGCAAGTTTCCTCCTTCTCTCAAACCCCGCATACAAAGCTGGCCGAGAAAGTGCCTTTCTCTGCAGCACAGAGGGAGGTGCTGGGATATGGAAAGTACAGCAGGGGGACACGCAGACTCTGCATCGATGTCCTTGCTGAGAAGCCACGCCTGCCGCCTCCCGACGGCAGCAGGTGAAGGTCACAGTGAGACGCATGCCCACAACCCCCAAATAGTGAAGGCCTGTTTGGGGGCTGAGCAGTACCATGCTGTTTTACCAGCCCCTCAAAGCCACTGGATGGGTTCCCCCGGAAGGATCTTAAGTATCAGAGATGCTACAGCCTTGGGTCCATGGCAGACGTAAAACACGGTCTCAGACAGGAGCCAGAAAACACTAGAGACATAACCATGGCCCTCCCAGGACTCCAGGAGAATCTAAGAAGCCCAGGGCCTTCCTTGCTTACCTGGTGTGGAAGTTCTGAATGTTCACATTTCTATAAGGAGCAGTTTTCCTTTGACACCAAAGCAGCAGACCTTCTTTGGCAGAGGTTTCTGTAATGACAGCCAAGAAACAGTGTCCACATGGAAATACTCAGTACTTAAGGCACCCAACTCCTAGGCTTGATAAGGAGACCTCCCAGGGGGCCAACCACCAAACGCATCATCTCTTCTCCACTGATCTGATCTCCACTGGGACCCCGCTCCCAGGGCAGACTGCTGAGGACACTGAAGGGACTTGAGAAGGCCAGCACAGGGGCAACCACAAGTTATGACATCATAAACATAAAACCAGATAGCAATGAATCATTTTTTAAAGTTTCATTTAAAAACTTTCAAGTTTCTGGGGCACCTGGGTACCTCAGTGGTTAAGCATCTGCCTTTAGCTTGGGTCATGATCTCAAGGTCCTGGGATCGAGCCCCACATCTGGCTTTCTGCTCAGCGGGGAGTCTGCTTCCCCCTCTCTCTGCCTGCTTCTCTGCCTACTTGTGATCTCTGTCAAATAAATAAATAAAATCTTTAAATAAATAAATAATAAAAACTTTCAAGTTTCACTTAAAAATTACTACGCACTAGACTTCACTAACCTGTCATTTGATTCTCTTATCACCTTAGGTCAATGGGATTCACAGAGGCCACTGTGTCTCAGATTTATTCCCTTACCCGCTGATTTTTATAATACCAAAAGTCTTTTATCAGTATGTTTCAGGTTTGGCCACTTGAGTTCTGGTGAAGTAGAAACAACAGCAGGCCCCCCATGGCAGCACAAGGCAGGCCACTGAGGTCCCAGTTCCGACCCCCACATTCCCCAGAGGCCGTTCCTCCTCAGGCCGCTCCTCCCAGGATTGAGGGAGGGAGAGGCGCTGGAGCCAGCCATTCCTGTGCCGGTGTGGCTCCTCTGAGAGCCAAGGCTGAAGGGCTCCCCATCAGACCTCCCTTCCCTTCTCCAGCACGAGTGTTGGCCAGGTGCCCTGGATGGCTCTCTCTTGGCCATTTCTGGTTCTTCATAGGCATTCCCCACCCCCCAAAAGATCTCTGGCATGTTTGTTCTGGACTGAATGTGTCCCCCCACCCCCAAATTCCTATGTGTCCCCCACCCCCCAAATTCCTGTTTTTTTTAATATTTTACGTATTTATTTATTTGAGAGAGAGAGAGAGAGAGAGAGAGAGAGGTGCAATGACAGAGAAAGAGTAAGGGGGGGAGGGTCAGAGGGAGAAGCAGACTCCCTGCTGAGCAGGGAGTCCAATGCAGGACTTGATCCCAGGACTCCAGGATCATGAACTGACCCGAAGGTAGTTGCTTAACCAACTGAGCCACCTAGGCGCCCCCTCCCCCACCAAAATTCCTGTGTTAAAGCCCTGAACTTATCTAGAGATGGAGCCTTTGGGAGGCAATTAAGGTTAGATGAGATCATGAGAGTGGGGCTCCCATGATGGGATAAGAGCCCTTCTGAGAAGAGAGCTCTTCTTCTCCCTCTGCCATGAAGGATGTAACAAGAAAGTGGCTATTTACAAGCCAAAATGAAGGTCTTTAGCCAAAACAGACCATGCTGGCAGCCTGATCTTGAATTTCCACCCTCTAGAGCCATGAGAAAATAAATTTCTGTTGGTCAGGCCACCTGGTCTATGGTATTTTGTTATGGTAGCTCAAGATGGCTAAGACAGTGTCTAATACTCCCCTGACACCAGCTTCTTGGAGGACCCAAAATAACTGCATCCAAACAGCTCCTCAAAACGGTTCCCCAAAAATCTAGGATTCTGCCTGTATTTAAGTGCTAACAATTTAGAAAACCCCTATAAACATGTGGACTCTTAACTAACATTGGGCCTTAGCCTTCCATTTTAGTAAGGGCTTCAAGTTGATTTTTTTTCTGTAAAAAGTATTCTATAATTATTTATCTGAATTGTCCATTCTAGTTCAGACTTTCCTGTGACCCAGAACCCAGCTGAAATAAACACACTCTCAAAATTTCACATGCTAAAGGAATCACTTGAATCACTCCTATTCATGTCTCTTCTCCAGAAAATCTTAAGAAAAACAACTGAACGTTCTAAGACTTTATTCAAATATTAACTGGTAAAAATGTTGAAAAATGGAACTCCACACTGCCTGATTTTGGGTCCCCACCAAAGTTACTAATAAGAAAAAGTACACTGGGGCACCTGAACAGCTCAGTCATTTAGTGTCTGCCTTTGGCTCAGGTCATGATCCCAGGGTCCTGGGTTCAAGCCCTGCATATGGCTCCCTGCTCAGCGGGAAGCCTGATTCTCCCTCTCCCAGTCCCCCTGCTTGTGTTCCCTCTCTTGCTATGTCTCTTTCTATCAAATAAATAAAATATTTTTTAAAAAAAGAAAAAGTACATCAGGAGGAAATAATGCATTGTATTTTAGAAAGTTTAAGTGAAATCTAGGCTAGAAAGGCAAACAGAGGTAAAGCAGATCAATAGAATCTCATAAATGCTACTGAAGTTTAAATCTGCCACTCACAGAGTTTCACCTAGTTTCTGTCTGAATATGTCTGAACACTCTTAGGTGATGAACGTCAACGTTTTCTCCTTATTTCATTGGCTAACCTAATCAAAAAGGACTCTCTCCCACCCCAAGGCCATTGTCAGGTTTTCCTAACCAGGCCTATTATGTCCCTGGCTTCGGAATACCCCACTCCCAGCAAGGAGAGCTTAAGTCTGAAACATGGCCTTTTGGCACACACAGAATCGTTGATGTGAAAGGCACATTATAAGTAGGTACTGCTATTTATCATTCCATCACAAAACATGAGAGATGCACCAAGAAAACCCCATCCACGTAAAACAGGACTGCCCTCATTAACAGGTGTGTTCATCTCTCATTTTATTTCCTAGAAGAAATCCATCATTCTGCCAAAGGATACTGGCTCCTCAAAGAATTCAATCATGATAACAATGTCTTTTTGCACATGCTACACATCATGAAAACAAACTAAGATCATCTTTCTAGAGACCTCCAGAAATTAAGTGAGGTTGTTGAGAAATGACTCCAAAAAAGTAAAACAATAAAAAAAAAATGTAAGCCAGTCAACTACCTCCTGAAAGGTATCTACATGGAAGAGATCTAGGGACTTTGCTAATCATATTCCCACTTTTGAATGTTTAACTTCTTAGTCTTTTGAAAAGCAGATTAATGCATCTTTTTATTGTGATAACTTCACAAAATATTGTGACTTATCTTATTTTGGACACATCAACAGTCACTCTAAGGAAAATGAATAATGGATACCACTCATAGCTACACTTGAAATAGAAGTAAATTCTAAATTAATACTATCACTAATTTGACATGTGTAACCCATCAGGAAAAACCCTGTAATAACCTCTGTAATATTTGTGGGAAAAGGATCTGCTAGTCTAGCAAATGCAACAGTATGAACAAGCTTTTTAAAAATAGTATTTGTTCTTTAAGGTGAGCTCAACTGTTTAAATATTTAAATTTGGAAGTATATGAAATTGGTAAAATTATTATAAGTCACATTTTTTAATAAAACAACTTAAAATAGGCATCTTGTTATTTTCACTGGAGTGGAATGAATGTATCTTTTTAAAAAAGCACATTGTATGAAAGTTTTCAAATTCAGACTTTATTAATTCTGAGCCTGAATTATTAAGATTTTAATATCATTGTATCTCACTTGGATTTTTATTTTTTAAAGATTTTTTATTTATTTATTTGCCAGAGAGAGAGAGACAGCAAGAGAAGGAACACAACAGGGGGAGTAGGAGAGTGAGAAGCAGGCTTCCAGCTGAGCAGGGAGCCCAAAGTGGGGCTGGATCCCAGGACCCTGGGATCATGACCGAGCTGAAGGCAGACGCCCTCTGACTGAGCCACCTAGGCACCCCACACTTGGATTTTTAGATGACACAAATGGGGCTTCCATGCCAGAGGGAATAATCTAAGTGGTCAGAAATTCCTTAAGGGTAAATGCTGCAGGCTTCATGCCATCTGGCACAACAGTAAGTAAATCACTGGTTTTTAACGTTTGATGGTTGAATAGTATCTAATGTCACCTAAAAAGACCCGAATCAGAGGGTACTCTGTCCTAGGCAGAACTACAAACAATGTTCCCACTCTCACCATTCAGGTTCCTGGTTACCTGTTGGGTGACAAAGGTACGAGAGGTTGACAATGGTGGGACGATTCAGACCACCTTTAAGTAGGTTCTGCAGCTATACATTTTGTGATTTGAGGGCTAAATAGGCAAAGTTCTAATTTTAAGAATGTCAATTTGACACTTTTCAACAGTGCTGAATTCATCAAAATATTTAGGAGTACAGTGGGCGAAAAAGACTAAAGATTTTCATCTTCTGTGGCAGTGCCAAGGACTATAGTTCTATTATAGTGACAGAACAGTTGTTAGGCCAAAAGATACAGTAACAATGGAGATTTTGTTAGCAGAAAGACAGAAAGCCATAGAGACAGACATAGAGACGGAGAAGGAAAGCAGGGACGGAGGGTGAATGAATGAACTCAGATTTCAAATGATTGCTTTTCTGCACCTGCAAGTCCACCGAACTGTTAGAGTTGGGAGCCTACAAATATAATAAGCAATTAAAAGCCCCCAAAATGCTCATTTTAAAAAGCAACTTCTGAAAAAAAAAAAAAGCGACTTCTGTTCTGAACATGTGCTCATCTTTTCCAAAATGATTCCACCCCCATGAATGAAACAGTATCGCTGGGGTCTTTCCCATACAAATATAAAACCTGTGAAAACCCAACTCCCATATCTTCCATTAAATCATGGAAATGACTGTTCAATTTTACAAGGCCTTATTTAAATTCTACTTTATAAATTCAATCTACGAATGACTCCGAGTATCCTAATACAATCAGATTTTCAGCTGTGTCTTTTACCTTCAACGGAAATATCCTGAATAGCAAAGCGAAGGATGATGGTCCAGATCATACCCAGCGTCATCTTCACGTTGCCATCCACAATTTCTTTAGGAAAGAAACAACAACAACAAATTCGCGTAAAGGTGACATCATCAGTGCATACATTTTTCCTATAGCTTGTATGTTTCCCGTAAGTTTTGACTTCAGAGCTATTGGAAAAAATATATATATATAATGGAAAGACCAGTTCATGTTTTTATAAGTGTCGCAGTGTGTCTAGTTATACAGTATTCATAACCAAATGTCTCTGGTTTAAATGAATTCTGAGTTAATAATAAGCATGTATCTTGTAAATGCATAATCACTAAAAACAACCTGAGAGTTTCCAAAGCCCAAAGACTAGATGGGCCAAGGTTCTGAGTAGTCAGTTTCAGAGAACACAGCTCATCTTCACCCTGATCCTTCCAGGGCGCCCCAGGTGGGGCAAGGTCATGGTACTCAGCTGAAAAAACATAAGAAGCCGAGTCGTCTCCACTTCTGCCAAACTCACTGGGGCTTCCAATCTCCCCGAGAAAGAAGAGGTCACTTCCCTCCTACTAATTAGTTCTTCATAAGAGTTACTGGGAAGGTTAAGCTCTTTCCCATCCCAATAATCAGGCTGGAGAAGACAGCATTATATTTGACTCTATTCTTTATAAATAATCCTAGAGCCTGGTCTGCCATTCATGCTACCTTTTCTTCTCATCTCTGTACCCCAGACCTTAGCAGACAGCCTGACACCATAAGGTGGCAAGCACCATAAGTGCCAGGAGGAATTCGCCCAGTTGCAGGCCCACCCACCATCCACTGAGAGGTCAGTGTGGCAAGCCGGGTCATTCCTATCACCCCTCGTTTACCTTCAGCCCCGATGGACACCAGTTTCACGCCTTTGCTGGCTATGTAATCCAAGGCTTTGTTGACATTAGCAATTTTATGGAACCGCATTTTTCCTCGGTCAGGTTTGGGCAGCCTTTCCCCTGTCGGATGAAGAAAGAATAGTGTAGACACAGAGAAAGTAACCCCTTGACACGGAATCGAGACACCAAAATTCAGAGTCCATGCTTCCTTAAATGGAAATAGGCATGTGACTGTTTCTGATGGGTCTCTGGTTTTTGTAAACCACGAACCAAAAAAACTTTTAAGACCAATGGACCAGTTGAGAGCCATATGCTTTTCAGATCTGCTTGGGAGAGTCAGTTTGGTCTACAAGCCAAACTTACAAAGGAGTCTAGAGAAAAGCTGGTTGGTAGCCCAGGAGCCTCTGGAGTTGCTGACTAACTATTAGAGGAAGTCAGGAGAGCCTGGGTCAAATCACAGCACTGGCTGCCAGGGCTCATGGCAGACACCGGATTATGAAAATGTATGGATTGGGGCACACTCGCCACCGCCCTTCTAGTCCCACTTCTTCAAGGGTGATCCCTTCTCTCATCCAAAGTCTAAACCAGCCAAATGAAATTCAGAGCAAAACATAAACCCTCTAGGATTTGAGCTCATGTTTTCAGTTATGGCAACATGTATCCTGACTTTCTGCACGGAAGACCATGTCTGGGAGACACACCTGCTGGGCTTAGAACAGAGAGAGGGCAGCACCGTGGGGAGTCGCATAAATGTCATTTTTTTCTTTTCTTATTTTGTTTCAAGGTGGGTGGTGCAAACATTATCTTAATAGGTCAATTTTAAACAGAATTTATTCCTTTTTCAGAGCAGAAAAATAACTCCAGGCAGACTGCTCTTTGGAAGGGTGTTCTCTGCCAATAATACCGTGTTCTGGCCCATCCAGGGTCAAAGGGCACGTCTGAGGCAGTCGTTTCTAAATAGACGCGTATCTAGAGCCCACACACAGACGCATGGGGTGCGGCAGGACATCTGTACGTCCAAGACCAACCTGAGATGACTTCCAAAAGCAGCATGAGCTTAAGGCCATTCCTGAAGTCTTCCTCGATGTTCTCAATCTGGGTGCCGGCTTTCCTTAGGTGGGAATTACACCAGGCAGTGAAAGTCTGCAATGAGAACCAAGCACTGCTTGGCACGGCCCCAGCCCCATCAGGGCAACCCTCTACCCCATGCAAACAACACTTGACATCTTACACACTCGAGACTGGAGCTCCCGGGGCCTTCTAGAGCAAGCACACAGAATTTGATGGAAAGAATGACTCGAGGCCTACGGTAAGATTTTAGTAGTTTCCCCTTTAGGGACTAAAAAAACAAAATCATTTATTTGATATACTAGCCTGAGGGATTTATGCCTTCAGCTTAAAAAGGTACCATGTTCATACCTATGCCCTCACCTTCTGAAAACCTATTTCATAGGAGATACAGACTAAATGAGAGTGTGCTTATTCCCTGCATGCAACAAAAATAAGCTTGCTTGTAGAATGGATGAATAGAGAATGTTTAAAAAATGTTCATAATGGCTTACTTCAGAGCGGAGGGTGGGCGGTATTGTGTCGTGGAGAGGAGGGCCCCCAAACCACTCATTATCTACATCTTAGTTTATCCTGAATGCGCAACAGTGTTAAGCTAGTAACTAAATCAATTAAACAATTTGCAGTATAGTCCATCATTAAAAATAATGATAATAATAACAGTAATAAGGACCTCCGCCTAGCATATGCCAGGCCCTGGGCTAGACCCCGGATTTCAAAGGCAGTTAGATAGAGCCCAGCCATGGAAGGGCTCCCAGTCTGGTCATGTTAACAAATCATGAAGACAGTCTTCAGTGGAAAGGTGGGCTGTATATCAAGAGGAATCCAAAGTCATTCTGTTTATTTTTCAAGCTGCTTTTAACTTGGTTTCCACTTGTGCACTATTTCCTGCCAAAACCTTTTTAGAAGGGCTTGCACGGCAGCTGCTGGCTATGAATGCAAACTGTCCCCTTGTTTTGCAACAGCTGTGAGGCTCCAGAACAAAGTGCCCAGCATGTTACTCTGTCCGGAGACACGCAAATAGGGTCTGTGTGACAGAGGAGAAAATGAATCCCTAAAAAAATAGGTGGGTTCCGTGCAAGACCATCAAAAGATACTCTTTCCATAAAAATGATTTTCCTGGGTAACAGAAATTTTTCAAATCCAGCAGTAACTTATTTCAACAAAGATGCGACGGCATTAAGTATGAGGGCAAAAAAGAGAATGTAAGCATTTTCTTGTACTTACAATAATTCATTTCACCCTGACAGCCTAAAGGAATAATTATTTCTCCTAAAACACCTCTAAACTTCAGTCAACTCAAAACAGAAGAGATACTTGAAACCATATGCCCTAGATTGACTGGGGAGTCGACATGGTAGCCCCTAGCCATGGGTGGCTATTTAGATATAAACTAACTAAAATGAAAGGAAATTAAAAATTTTAGTTCCTCAGTTGCATAAGCTACTTTTCAAGTACTCAAAAGCCACCTGTAGCTGGGGGTACTGAGCTGGATGGTGTCCACACTGAGCATTCCAGCAATACAGAAAGCTCAATGGGACAGCACTGTTCTAGGGAACCAAACTTTGGTGTTTGAAGCCAAGATTGTTAGGAAGAGCCTAACATTTTTTTTATTTCAATAATAATTTTATCTATTTGCTTTTTGAATAGGCTATGCATTTCCCTGGCTCAAGATTCAAGTGCCACAGAAAGGGGTGAAAAGCACCCCTCTCTTCCTATTCCCAGGTACCCAGTTCCATTCTCCAGAGGGAACAAACATTCAGTTTTGCATGTGTCTCTTCAAGGATCTTTGATACCTATGTAAGTATACAGATATACACTCCCTTTTTTTTTTTTTGTCCTTTAACCCATATCAGAATATAGACATTGTCCTGCACCTGGATTTTTTTTACCCATGTAAAAAATATAACCTAGAGCTCTTTCCATTTCCACATAGATCATTCCTTTTGATGGCTGCATAGTATTCCACCATAGTACATATACTGTGCTGTATGTAACTTGCTCCCTGTGGATGGACATTTTGGTTGTTTCTAGACAGTTATCTATCAGTAAAACACATCCTAGGCCCGTTTTCAGCAACCAAACAACTAAATATGTTCAGGGTTTGCTTTTTTTTTTTTTTTTTAAAGATTTTATTTATTTGTTAGAGAGAGAGAGCGAGCACAAGCAGAGTGGTAGGCAGAGGCAGAGGGAGAAGCGGGCTCCCTGCCGAGCAAGGAGCCCGATGTGGGACTCGATCCCAGGACGCCAGGATCATGACCTGAGCCGAAGGCAGCGCTTAACCAACTGAGCCACCCAAGCATCCCTGCTTTTTTTTTTTTAACTGACAATACTGAAACTAATCACAGACCTAAACTTTTGGGAAAGACACAAGAAAACAGGTTGTGATTTTTTTTTAATGGAATTGACAGAAAAATAGAATGATATAAAATATTTAGAGACGTGCCTTTATTTAGATTTGAATTTAAAAATGAGCAACTACTGCTGGTGCCAATTTCCTTATCTTGTCACCGTGTCACTTAAGTGCCTTCATAATAAAAATGTCAGAAACATTTCTGAATATAACCCCAAAGCTGCAAGCTTCCTGACCCTGCGATGAAACACTGGGGAAGTCTATTTGATACTACCTTTTTATAGGTATACACACACTGAAGGTAATTTACCATAGGTAATTATCCCTTTGTGCAAATCCGGAGAATGAATTTAATCTAAAAGGTCAATTTATTTAGGTAAATTTAATGAAGTGTCCCTATCTTTAATGAGCCCTCCTAAGAGCCAATAAAGGTGGTAACTACCAACTTCCATGTGAAAAGGACCCTGACAGCGCTGGTATAATGGCTTTGCAAAGAGGCCAGTGCACTCTGAAAAGGAATTTTAAGCTTTATTAGAATGTTTAATTTTCAGTCTATTTACAAGTTTTAATTACCATAGTCTATAGAGACTGTTCTTAGGCATTACTAGTCATCCTGGAATTCTGTGAAAAGCCTGCTAATTATGCAGGAGACAAAGCCACAAAAGCAAGGGCAAGACGCCACACTTTACCTGAAGGCTTCTCTGTGGCTGGTCTTGCTACTTGACAGCAACATGGGAACTCAATCTTAGAGGACTAGTGTGGCCAGGAGGTAGGTCCACATGGTTTTAGAGCCAGGCTCCTTGGATGAAACCAAACTACCAAGCCAGATGTCCTTCCTAAGAGAAATGGTGCTCTATGAACTGGACACGCCCACCAAGGAGAGAGGCCATGGTGTCCACAGGCCGTGGCTCAACCCAAAAGCTGCTCAGTCACATGTGAGGTCCTCCAACCTCCTCTCCTGCTTCCTTTACCTCTCTTCTGGAGAACAGCTCATTCCCTGCTCTTCTGTACCTAGTGATAAGACCCAATGCTTTCTGAAGCTCAAAAATAGGCACATTAAAAAAAAAAAAAACAACCTTTGAGAGCCATACAAAGAGAACCAAGATGGGACACCACAGACCCATCTACAGATGTTCCTGACTTACGACCATTGGACTTAAAGTTTTTTACCTCACAGTGGTGCGAAAGCCATTCCCAGTCAGTAGGAACCATACTTGGAATTCTGAATGTGGATCTTTTCCAAAGCTAAGCTGTATGGTACAGTCCTCTCTTGTGATGCTAGGCAGGGGCAGTGGCTCCCAAACAGCCATGGGATCATGAGGGTCAACAACTTACAAACTTACCAACATTATGCACCCATATACAGCCCTTCTGTTCTTCACTTTGGGTATTCAATCACGGGACCATCAACACTTTATTATGAAGCAGGCTTTGTGTTAGATGTTCTTGCCCAACTGTAGCCTAACATCAGTGTTCTGGGCACGGCTAAGGGTGGCTGGGCTGGACTATGACGTTCGGTAGGTTACATGGAGTCAATGTGTTTCTGACTTAAGATATTTTTAACTTACCATGGGGTTATCCAGATATAACTCCAACGTAAGTTAAGGAGGATCTGTATCTCCAGAAGAGAAAGGCTGATATTTGTGGCTCTTACCACCTTCCAAAGAAGCTCACGAGAAAACGAAGGGAAAGGGTGTTCAAGAGATATGTAGAAAAGATGGAAAGGCAGCAGGAGTCACTGTCTCCACGCGTGTAGTCCCCAAGCAACAGGAGCAAATATCAGCATCTCTTCCTGAATCACAATCCAGGAGGCACTGGCCCGGATGGGTGGTCCTGCAGGAGCTGAATGGTCTCCGGGCCCATATAGACCCAACCTGGCCATGGCACCAAAATCTCTGTAAGCAGCAGGGTACAAAGGAGAAGGGCCCAGAGGTTAAGGTAACCTTTAAGGCTGTGTTTCCATGGCTTGTAGTATTATGTTTTCAGGCAGGAAGTCTGTAGGACACTCAACTATCCTCAGTCCCTTTTCCGTTATATTCCTGAACTTAATCTAGTGGCCAAGAGAACATTCCTCAACACCCAAAACGTGGCAGTTGAGAACAATACCAGTAGAAGGAGTTTCCCAGGAGTATCATTAGCAAGAATTGTTAGTCCTGTTCACTGGAAGGTGAGGCCATCCTTCTTTGCCGAAGAACTCTTACTGGCAAAGTCTCTGGTCCACAAGAACAGTAAGCCTATTGTCTTTCTCAAAGTTAAATTCTCTGTGCGTGCTTAAGGGCAAAAAAAAAAAAAAAAAGTACTGTGTCTTTACTAACATGTTGAGATAAGCCTGTGTTACATTTGCATTTGGTTACTTTTTAAGTTAATTAATCCTATAGACCTAACAGCCTACATTGCAGACTTTTCAAGAGACAAACGGGAGAAAAGGTCTTTTAATCAAAATGATTAGTAACTAAGGTTATTTACATAACACAAGTTCATATCTCTACCTGGAAAGGATTATTACCCAGAAAAAGAAAAAAAAACATTAATCTTGAGTCTGACACAGTTGTCTGAACACAAGTTCATTTCATGCTATCAGATAATTATTAATTCTTTCAGCAATAAGATCCTAGGCCTGGTCTGTCTCCTTTAAGACTATCTGTTCAACTTAGTATTCTATTTTCTTCAAACCAAAAATATGGCAAGACAACATCTATAAACTCCCTTTATACTTTCTAAACTAGCTTTTCCTCAGATAATAATAACATGAAATACTAATTTCAGATCCCATTTCCTGAAATGAGTACTCAGAAAAGTTTGCAGGGTTTTCCTAAACGAAAGAGAATGGGGCGCGCTGAGGGCTGGGACATTCGGGCACAGCCCACAGCATGAAGCTTGGTGGGTAGGAAGGTCTGAAACAGCTCTCAGCTTTCAAGCCCACCAGTTACAACATAGCATTATCTGTCAGGTCCAAAACAGTTTGGGGCACTGTCAAAGTGTTCTGTGATTTTGAGCTTGCTTTCGTGGGTGAGTAAAGGCATGGGGAGGCTCGCCGTGTCGATCCTGGCCTGAATCTGATGGGGAGGGATGAGTGGGCCCCAGGAAAGGGGGAGGCCAAGACTGGTCCAGCCTGCAGTCGTGGCTCAGAACTCAGATTCTATTTCTGACTCTGACACCATGAAATTATTTGTCCTTCGTGTCCTGACACTTTCCCAGCTACAGAAAAAAAAGGGGGGGGGATAATAATTGTTATCATCAACTCTATGAGACAGTTCAAAAGGTTATCAGGAGGAGAAGAACTATAAAAGCTGACCGGCCAACACTACCTATCCTGTTGGTTCAGAACGCACTCTCACGTACAACTAGCGGAAACCACTCTATGGTTTAAAGTTGATTGTCTAAAAATGCTCCATTTATTTTTCTATTTACAATAATCACTTTTAAGGGTGTGTTATTTTCCACCTCACAGACTCCCAATCTGACAAGATTCCTTCTAATCACATTCCTGGGGTTTTTTTTTTTGTTTTTAATATTTGGAAAGTAAGGAGGTAGGGAGCATCTAGAAAGCTGCACCCATTTATAAACTCTCTGGTTAAGGCAGAAGAGGAGGTCAGAGCTGTTCCTGGGAAGTAAATGTGATTTCAGCTTTAATGTTTAAAAAGGAGACACTCGGGGAGCCTGGGTGGCTCAGGTGTTAAGCGTCTGCCTTCAGTTCAGTTCATGATCTCAGAGTCCTGGGATTAAGCCCCGCCTCAGGCTCCCTACTCGGCGGGGAGCCTGATTCTCCCTCTTTCACTCCCACTGCTTGTGTTCCCTCTCTCACTGTGTCTCTCTCTATTAAATGAATAAATAAAATCTTAAAAAAAATAAAAATAAAAAGGAGACGTGGCCGTCACAAAGAGCAGGGAGTCCTCTGCACGGGGAGGAGAGAAAGTCCAGCCCCACACAGTTGGCAGAAGAACTTTCTGGTTCACTACAAAGCTTCACAATCCCAGTCCCCTCAACCGAGAGACCCCAGTCCACACGCAAGGTGAGAACACGCACTGGGTGATCCATACAACGGGGCCATAGCCGCATGGCCTTAAATTTAAATATTCAGGCATGCAACCATCTTATAAAACCTTTCAGCAAGGTCTCTGGACCCAGAAGCCACTCTCGATGAGGACTGGTCAACCTAATCTTCTGATCTGGAAAAAAATTCCAAATCTTCAAGGTTGCCAAGTGCCCAGGTACACCTTTCAACTCCTCACACATTAGAGGGTATAGCTCAGTGGTAGAGCATTTGACTGCAACTCCTCACACATTTTAAAAATTCAACCAGAGAGAGAGAAGTGTGGAAGCACAGAGGTGTCCACTCTAAGGATCCTGCATGTGTCACAACCAATGGTAAGATGTCTTGGAAGTCCATCTGGAGCCCTCATGCTCTCATGAGTTGCATAAGCAGGCATCTAAGTACACAGTGGGCAGCCCTTTTGTTCTCTGCCCACAAATCTCTGCCAAGTCTCCAGGATCCTGCTAGATCCCACAGCAGGTGACAGCTCAGTGTAGCACCCCCTGAAACACAGCTGCCCTAAAATCTGAGTCCTGGCTCTGTGACCCACTGAGGGCCCGGTGTGGCCAAGTCAGCCCCTGTTTCCTGTGACTTGTTGCTCCCCCCAAGGAACGCACTGTGCACCTACCCCAACTGGCTGACCGTGATGTCTGATAAATGAAAGAGAACGCCAACTACTGCACAAATACAGATGCGACAGAAACACAAAAGAACAGCAGTCGGTGGTGGCAATTCAAAGAAACTGGAGGTGCTTTGGCGTTTAAATTAAAAGGGAATTAAACCATTGCATAGAAAAAAATACATAGCCTATAGTCACGACTTAAGGCTCCCTGAGCAAAAGAATATTCCACCTCCGATACCCAAGCATAAACATGCAGTTGCTTAGCACATTTCATAAACCCTGGCAGGGCACAGAGAGAAAGAGGAGATGAGAAGGTCTGGAATCCACGAATCCAGAAAGATGCCAGGTCTTCATCTTTTCCTGATTCTCCCCAAACACTCACACCACTGTTCGCAGAACAAAGAGCATCAGTAGTGTATTGTGACTTCCTCAAGGAACAAAGTGTTCAGAGCATTAGTTTTTGCCCATAGAAATATATTTTGTCGGGACGCCTGGGTGGCTCAGTTGGTTAAGCGGCTGCCTTCGGCTCAGGTCATGATCCCAGCGTCCTGGGATCGAGTCCCACATCGGGTTCCTTGCTCAGCAGTGAGCCTGCTTCTCCCTCTACCTCTGCCTGCCACTCTGTCTGCCTGTGCTCGCTCCTGTGCTCTCTCTCTATCTGACAAATAAATAAATAAAAAAAAATAAAATATTAAAAAAAAAAAAAAAGAAATATATTTTGTCCCTGCATTTTTAAAAAAGAACTTATTTGCATGAGACCATTAGTATAAAGGGCTAACTCGGTTCAAAATACACTAAGTATAAAGAGCTTCAAAATTAACTTGTAAAAAAGCAAATCCCATTACATTCCACTACAAATGGCAAGCCCACAACTGGTTTCTTGGGCTTTCACTTGCCTGCAAGCAAGCATACATTTTAAGAATCAAAAAGCCGAAATGACTGCAATAGCCTCTGATCCTGTCTTGGTCACCTTTCTGTCACCCAAAGAACCCAGCATCCAGCCAGCATACCTGTAATCCACACACAGAGAACTAGTAGCTATTTAAATTTTCAATACTTCAAATGGTGACAATTTCAGTCATGAATAAGTTGGAACCTCAACAGTACCAAAATTCTGTCTTAGAAGATTTTATTTATTTATTTATTTATTTATTTATTTATTTGAGAGACAAAGAGAGAGAGACTGAGAGAGTCAGGGGAGGAGCAGAGAGTGAGGGACAAGGAGACTCCGTTCGGAGCGCAGAGCCAGACGCGGAGCTTGATCTCAAGACCCTGAGACTGTGATCTGAGCTGAAATCAAGAGTCAGACGCTTAACCAACTGAGCCACTGAGGCACCCCTAAAATACTGCTTTTCACTTGACTTCTAGGGATACTCACAAATACCAACTTAATTATTCCGAGACAAAGGAAGAGGGGGAAAAAAGAGGCAGCCCTCTTCTGTTGATTCACACCTAACAAGTTCTGTCAGCAAGCAGGGCTTGGGGTCTCTTCCTACCCAAAGTTAGGATACCTCACAATCTCAAATCGCAGGGCAAGAGAGCCCAGGAACAACTCAAGGGGAGCTGTCACCGATGGAATCCTTGAAGGACTTGGTAGGAAAGTGGGAAAAAAGTGCCTTCAGAAAGACCTGGCGGGTGACGCCACCTGCACACTTCAAACATGCTGGTGTAAGTGACAGAGATAGAAGCGGGGGTCTTTGCTTTTCTCCGGACAGTGCCTGGCACACGGAGGCGCTCTCTTTGTTGACTAGGATGTGATTTGTCAGACTTTCTGGGACAGAGTAAAGAAGATAGCAGTCAGACTTTTTTTTTTGACTGAAAATATAAAAAAGACTGAGGAGTTGAAAAATCTGTATCTGCTTTTAAAAAAATCTGTTATCTGATCAAGTTCCAGGTTTTTAAAAATTATTATCATGTCAAACTTAACTACAGAATCCTTAAATGTTAAAAGAGACTCTGTAATCTTGCCAAAAAAAAAAAAAAAAAAAAAACCCTTTTGAAAATAAGACAACCTCACGGCTGAGGGCATCTAAAAATAGAACCAGGCTAATGGATGATTCTTTAAGTGGATAGGTTAAAGATGGCTCTCCAGCACTTGAAAAGATAGTTCTATCCATGTCTGGCTTTAATCAGGAATTCTGAACCCTGAATTTTGGGCATCAGTCACCAGGCTCATAAGACTGACTACCACTGAGGTCCCGGGCTGTGAAGAACATGTGAAGAAAGGCGCTAAAAGCTCTTCAGACTCTCTTAACAGGAGAAAAAAAAAACAAATGCTTTTCACGTTTTTTTAACAAAGCCAAATCTTGCCCAGACTGATTCCGGCTTGAGGAGTGGCCTCTCTGGTAATGTGGAATCAATCTCCTCCATACCTTCCAAAAAGGACAGAAGAGATTAAAGTTAGGGAATCTGGAAAGGTGTCATGACAGTTATATATATATAAGCAAAAGCCTGGGCTTCGATGGGAAACCTGTTCATTGTCTATAGCACGCCTTACATGCTGTTCCAAGACTCGTAGGTCATAGATAAAGAATAGTGCAAGTAATTCTGGCCTATGGACAAGAAATGCATTCTGTTGGGTACAGGGACAATCCCTCCTCCCAGAGGGACATTCATTTGCATTTATAGATTATTGCTAATCTATAAATGTGCCGATTCTTTGGATTTTTTTTTTAACTGCTTGAAACCCCTCTCCAGTTTGTTCTTCACTAGTGAGTTAAATAATATCTTTAGCATGTGTATGTTTGTGTGAGAGTCATGATTTTTACCTTTATGTCAGAATTGTCTTTTAATACTTTATTGGGATCTTTTTTCTAAAGAGAGGTCACATTTGAATATGCTAAAGTATCCATTATTCCGATCTGAATGTTACTGATTTCAGGGAAAATGGATAGTAACTGACATACAAGAATGATGGGGGGAACTAACTGAAGTCTATCATTTGCTGATCTTAAGTTACAGTATGCTTCCCCCGTCCCGTGAAGATGACAACTGTTCTAAGTCTCGGCTTACTGGATTCCTTTTCTATGTCAAAGCCTCCATTTAAAGTCTAATACGTGTCCCCATGTTCCCTCTTATATGCATCACCATAAATAATATTGGATTTGGGCTGAATTATTTAGCACTCTTCTCCGTTTCATAAAGATCTTACATTTATTGAGAGGAGAAAGTATTTCCATCTGTTAATTTCCTCCCTGCTCAAGAAAATTTCCCACAAACATTTTATCACCACTTACAGGAGTTCTTATTACTCACGTTCCTTATTTCTTATTCTTATTTCTCAGCTGCAATTACTCACTTCTTTGTCTCTATTATCGGCAAGGCAGGACATCAAACCCTTCTCTGATCCGCTGAGATTCTCAGTGTTAGTTGCAACTCAAGCCACCTCTACTTTCATTCCAAGGATGTTTTAAAATTCTTAAAACAGGGGCGCCTGGGTGGCTCTATCGGTTGGACATCTGACTCTTGGCATCAGTTCAGGTCATGATCTCATGGGTCGTGGGATCCAGCCACGGGGCTCTGTGCTCAGTGGGAAGTCTGCTTAAAGAATCTCTCCCTCTGCCCCTCCCCCGACTCGTGCTGCTCTCTCTCGCTCTCAAATAAATGGAGACATCTTTTTTAAAAAATCCTTGAAACAACATTTTTATATAAAAATTTGTAAAGCTTATTTTAAAAACTTTTTGTTAAAAAAAAAAAGCTCTAGCATTCCCTCTTCTAAAGGACAGTTAGCAAACGATCTTGATGAACTCTCCATTTTAACTGTTAAATGGGGGGGAGGGGAGAGCAGGTTAGAAATATGCAGATTCTTCCCAAACTATTTTTGGGCTTGGCAGCATATGTTAAACTAACCAAATCAAATATCTTGAAAGTCTCAGTCATTTTTGCTCTAAAATATTTTTAAAAAGAGAAAAAGAAAAAGACGGTAAGCTCAAAGAACCACAGGGAAGCTCTGGGTGCTCGGTCATCCAAGCTTAGAGCTGTCTGCATGCCGTGAGCCTGACTCAGACACCAGCAGGGAGTTCTTTGGGATCACACCTGCCTCGCGACCACGCTGGCATGAGCTACGTGGAGAATTCCTTTGAGGACTTTCTGGTAAGCAAGCATTTAAGGCTCCCCAACAAACAGCCTTACATATGATTGATCCTGAGCTATGCTTCCCAAAATAACTTGTTCCCTTGGAGCCTGGATAATTATGAACAAGATGTGGCTCTGTGACACGGCAGACCCGACTGTGGCTTGGTTTTAAGCAATAGCATCGTTGATTATACTTTCAGGATTCTCTGCTTGAGGAGGGATTCAAGCTTTTCTTCAGAAAAGCAAACTGACGTTTCCCTCCTGGGCCCGTCCCGGCAACTGGGGAAGCAGCTTGTACGACACGGATGGCAAAATAAATATTCTTTAATTCAAGTTCACCATACTGTTACTATTTTCAGGGACCCAAATAAATGGCTGCCTACACAGAGAGATTCAAGCATTCATTTAGAACACAGTAGCTCCCTGTAATTCATCACATTCTCTGCGTTGGTATATTGGACCAGAGCACAGTTCTAAATCGGAAACAGACCCTGTCAGGTACGTCTACAGGTTTCCTCTTCATATGGGAAAAGCTCTGGTTAACAGAAGGGGAAAAACAGGGAAACTGGTCATTCCCAAAGTTCTTGCTCACTCCACACTGGAGGGAACCAGGCTGGGATTTCCTCCTTCAGAAAGTTCTTCCCTAGGGCTTGTGCTGGGTGGAGGGCAGTCACAAAAATACAGAATGAAGCCTTCATATCCTGAGACATTTCAGATAATTACATATTATAGTATAAAATTCCTCAACATACGCTTCCATACTATAGCATAAAGTGCTCTAGGAGACAATATGGCCAAATGTGAATGCAAGTTTTCTCTAGATTGTGACTTTTAAAAATTTCTTATCCATATTTTCTGTAGGGAATGTGTATGCCTGATGCAAAATGTATCTTTTAAAAGTGACTCAGGGGTGCCTGGGTGGCTCAGTGGGTTAAAGCCTCTGCCTGCGGCTCAGGTCATGATCCCAGGGTCCTGGGATCTAGCCCCGCATCTGGCTCTCTGCTCAGCGGGGAGCCTGCTTCCCCCTCTCTCCCTCTGCCTGCCTCTCTGCCTACTTGTGATCTCTCTCTCTGTCAAATAAATAAATAAAAATAAATAAATAAAATCTAAAACGTGACTCAGGCAAGTATATACAATTTGTTAGCCCATTCTTTGGTCTTGGGGGTTATCTGTAACTATGTTAGCAAGTTTTACTTCATTAATCCTCCACATTTCTCCCTGAAAAAAGAAAAACTACTTATATTGGATATAATTAAGCCACCCCAGACTTCTAAAGTTAATCAATGAAGTGCTGCTTCAGGATTTTTTTAAGTTTCCCATTAAAATCCCTATTTCGACATCGCATTTCAAAACCCTAATGGAGAAGGTACGCACCGTCCAAGTTCTAGGATGGCAGAATAGAAATCCTTTGGAGTCTGTAATATCCAGTTACCAGTTACAGCAATAGAACCCACAGTCACACACCAGGTATTTCTGACAGCCTTTTTCCTGCTTCCTTACCAAGTCCTTAAAGGACTCTGACAGTGACAGCCCCACCAGTGTCTGAGTATAGAAACAAGGGCAATCTTGACATTAATTTGAATGAATGATAAACATGAATTTATCACACAGTAAATATACTTATCACCACTTCACTCCCA